>CAUYPO010002520.1:0-19311 GCA_963574435.1 Cheirogaleus major | reverse complement strand
GCGACGGGTCGAGCGTGAGTGCGCGTGAGCGTGTGTGAGAGTGTGAGACTGCGTGTGTGGGTGTGCGTGAGTGAGAGTGTGCGAGTGAGTGAGGGTGAGTGTGAGTGTCAGAGTGTGAGTGTGTGTGTGAGTGTGAGTGTGTGTGACGGTGAGAGTGTGATTGTGAGTGTGGGAGTGTGAGAGTGTGTGACTGAGAGTGTGGGTGTGGGTGAGTGTGAGTGTGAGAGTGTGTGACGGTGAGAGTGTGTGACAGAGTGTGAGTGTGGGTGTGAGTGTGAGAGTGTGGGTGTGAGTGTGAGAGTGTGTGACAGTGAGAGTGTCTGACTGTCAGAGTGTGTGTGAGTGTGAGTGTGAGAGTGTGTGACGGTGAGAGGGTGTGACTGTGAGAGTGTGGGTGTGAGTGTGAGAGTGTGAGTGTGAGTGTGAGAGTGAGTGTGAGAGTGTGTGACTGTGAGAGTGTGTGAGTGTGAGAGTGTGTGACTGTGAGAGTGTGTGACTGTGAGAGTGTGTGACTGTCAGAGTGTGAGTGTGAGTGTGGGTGTGTGTGAGTGTGAGAATGTGTGACGGTGAGAGGGTGTGAGTGTGAGTGTGAGAGTGTGAGTGTGAGTGTGAGAGTGAGTGTGAGAGTGTGGGTGTGAGTGTGAGAGTGTGTGACTGTGAGAGTGTGTGACGGTGAGAGGGTGTGACTGTGAGAGTGTGAGTGTGTGGGTGTGAGTGTGAGAGTGTGTGACTGTGAGAGTGTGGGTGTGAGAGTGTGTGACGGTGAGAGGGTGTGACGATGTGACTGAGAGTGTGGATGTGAGTGTGGGTGTGAGTGTGAGAGTGTGGGTGTGGGTGTGAGTGTGAGTGTGGGTGTGAGTGTGAGAGTGTGTGACGGTGTGACTGAGAGTGTGGATGTGAGTGTGGGTGTGAGTGTGAGAGTGTGTGACGGTGTGAGTGTGAGTGTGGGTGTGAGTGTGAGAGTGTGTGAGCGTCTTCAGACGTCTCAGGTAAAGAGCCGGGTCAGGAAGGCGTCTGTCCGGCGCACCCACCCATCCTTACGTGGGGTGAGATGCGGAGGGAGCTGTGTTCAGGAGAGACGTCATGAGACCTGGGCCCAAGCAGCCTGGCTATGGGGCCCAACGACAAGGTGTGGTCCCCACAGTAAGACAGCCTTGGGGCAGGGCCACGCTCTGCTGGTGGGCTCTGTCACCAGGGCAGGAGGCTGGCACTGAATGACATAGACAAACTTCCTCCTGAGCAGAGGAGGCACCTCGCAGTGCAGGGGGCTGGAAGGGGTGGGTGGGGTGACCACGTGACTCCGAGGCTCACAGGCTGATGAATCTGACCGCGTGGGCTATCAGAGTTCTTCGCAAGCCAGCAGAAAGGAGTTTATTACTGTAAAAAGCCTCAGGCGCCCACAGAAGCTTCAGGTGGGCCTGAGAACCAAGCTTGGGGCCTACCCA
Organism: Cheirogaleus major; assembly: GCA_963574435.1. Taxonomy (NCBI): domain Eukaryota; kingdom Metazoa; phylum Chordata; class Mammalia; order Primates; family Cheirogaleidae; genus Cheirogaleus; species Cheirogaleus major. Next base: position 17,866 of record CAUYPO010002520.1, on the reverse strand, counting down.
GCCAGGAACCACAGTGGAAATCACCCTGTGGACCCCAGGGCCTTCTGCCGCTGGGCCCTGACGCAGCCCCTCCGAAGGAATCCTGTGCGGTCCCCTCTGCTCGGCAGCCCTCATTTGCCATTCAAAATCTGGGGTGGGCGTTTCTGGGGGCGACTCCCAGGTCACAGGCCTGTACCCAGCTTGCAAGGGATGCTGGGAAAGCACCTTGGCAGCGTTTTCAGCTTCCAGGGTAGGAGGGGCAGGTTCTGTTTTGTAAGGCAGGTGGGAGTCTCCAACACCGGGAGGGGCTTCAGGTGCTGGGAGGCCGGGGTCTGCATCCCCGCGGAGGGAGGAGTCTGGTCTGTGAAGTGCCTTCTGTGCACTGGCTGCTCCAGATGCTTCTGGTGCCCGGGGACTCTGCACCCCCGAGAGGGGCGCCATTGGCCTGCAAGGACCCTTTGTGAGACATGGGAAAAGATGCCCTTCTTCAAGACACTTGACTCCAGTGTAGGTTCCCAGTGGCGACGGGGCCCTTGACCGTGATGCCACTGCGCGCGGCACGGCCTGTGCAGCCAGGCGTGGACTTCGCAGGGTATACTCAGGAGCTCAGAAACATTTCTTGCTCTCTCAGTAACTGAACTTAGCAAAGACATGAGCTCCACCTGCCTACTCTCAGCCACACCCGATGTGTGCCTCAGAGGTGTGGAAACTTCTGGAAGCTCCTCCTAGTGATGGGGATGTGTGGAGGATTCAGGGCGGGGCTAGCTCACCTCCATTTCTGCTCTACTGAGGCCTCTCTGTACAGGGAGGGGACTTGCGGGCAGCGTGTTGCATCCTCAGGTCACAGCTGGTAAGAGAAGTGCAGGTTGGTCCCTACCGCCCAGGGGTCTCCCAAATGTACCTGGGGCTTCTCTCGTGCCACACTCCCAGGCTCAGCCCAGAAAAGGTGCTGCTGAGACTCCCTTTTGGGCCAGCATCTGTGTTTAGGGGCACTGCTCTGTCCCTTCTCTCCCACCTGCCGGTTGAACCTTTATCTCCTTTTGGGTGGCATCTTCCCTTCTGAGATGACACATGCTTTCCCTGTCCAGGGCTTAGGGCATCAGCTCCCCGCTCTCCAACTTCAAAGCCAAGCCTTTTTGGCCCTACAGAAAAGATTTCTCTTTGAAAACCCAGCTCTTGTAAGGCTACAGTCTCAGCTCTGATTTCAAAGCCTCTTTTGCAACTCAAAGCCAAGGATTTGACTCTTTGTTCTGGGTTTCCCTTGGAGAGGAGGAATAGAGGAAGCCAACTTAGCATTTGAATGCCACAGAATAGATATAAGGAAATTGTCTACAACGAACAAGTTAATATCTCAAAATGATAATACCCAGCTCCCGTATTAGCTCACTGATGCTTTCTGGTAAATCCTTCGAGGACAGGGTGATCTTGCCCCTTCCGGGGCTGGGACTAGGGGGAGGGGAGCACAGCACTTGCCCTACGTACAATATTTAAAGAAGTGCCCAAAACTCCAAAATCAAGACGATAGTTCGAGGCAATCATTTTAAAAATAAAGACCAGATCAGTACAAGGCAATGCTGAGCCATTATTGAAGCCTGCAGCGAAAGGAAAAATCAGTAACACTAATTCTCTTTATTTAAAATTTTGACATTTTGTTCATCATGGATTTTTTGGCATTAATTTTGAATTTTTAAAAATATTGCATTAAATTATTATTTATCTTGATTATGGAGTCTTTTTGTGTGTCTCCCCTTTCCATCCCTTTTAAATTTTGTACCCAGGGGAAATGCCTCCCTCCCCTCACCTAGTCCTGGGCCAGGCTTATCCTGCAGATGTAAGAACTGAGGTCCAGAGAGGGTGAGTAGGTCAAGTGGACAGTTGGCCCCAGGGAGACAAGTGGGAGAGAGGCTCTCTACCCTCATGGAACTCATATCGTAGTACAGGGCAAACAGCCTTCAGGCACACAATTCACAATTATTTATCTAATTTTGATTGGAATAAGTACTTTGAAGGAGAAACGTGGGGGCTCAAGAATCTAAAACATGGACACTTGTGCTCTGGAGGATCATGGAAGGGAGATTTCAGCTGAGACCTTAAGGATGAGTAGTGCAAACCAAGCAGAATGAGAAGAAAAGGGTTCTAAGCAGAGGGCCTAGTATGTGCAAAGGTCCTGGGATAGAAAGAAGCTGATGAGTTTGAGAAACTGAGAGCAACTGTGTTAGTTATTCCAGGCTGATTCTGTGACAGACAGCCCTGAAGTCTAAACAGCTAAGCATATTAAACATTTATTTCTTATTCTCTTCAATCTAATGTGGGTCAGGTAGCTCATCTCCATGTGGTGACTCAGGGATCCAGGTTCCTTTCCATCTTTAACACTGCGGAAGATAAAAGAGAGTGCAGGAGTGGAATGTTTCACTTCTGCCCACATCCATCAGCCCAGTGCTCCTCCCCGAGCCCTAGCCTCGGGCCTGGGAAAAGTAGTTTTGCTGAGTGTCCATGAAGAAGAGGGGGAAAACAAAAGTTGGTGATCCTTAGCAGCCCCTGCCACAGAGGACCAGGCCAGGCGAGTCCTTGTGGTTTTGTTGGACCTGAGTCTATAGTCTCAGAGCAGAAGATCCGATTTGCACTTGACAGCAAGTCCAGGAAGGAATTAACATAAGGGCAGCTGCCAGCCATGGCCACTGTGGCCTCTTCCCAGGAGGAAGGAGCCATTATGCCTGGAACCCATTTTGCAATATGGTGGCCTACCAGACTCCATTAGGATGGTCAGGTTCCCATCCGTGGGATGGAGGCGTGGCACCAAGTCAGCTTCTCCCCTTCCTCACTCTCCCTCAGCCCCTGTTGCTCCAGCTCTGGTGTCCCTTGTTGCGGGGGGCGGGTGCCGTGTGTGTGGGAGAGGACTCTCAGCTTTCAACAGACCAGGCAGGTGACTTACAGAGCTAGGGTTCCAGGGGAATGTGATCCACAGGGCATGCCTGGGCTCCAGTTTCTTAGGGGGGTGGGGGGAGTAGGCTGGTGGTGTCTGAACCAGCCTGGCCAGTTTGACTATCCACTGGAGGGCTCTGGGCCAACGGTGGACTAGAGACTGCATAGAATTTGCTATCAGGTAAACCCTGAGCCCAGATCACAGGCCTACAGTGATCCAGGACTTGGGGCCTCTTTGCTCTGTCCTCTTGAACCTGTTTTGGGGTTCCTGGGCTTGCCCTGTGGGTTTTAGGATACTCCCCCCACCCAAAGGTAGGCAAACACACTGAGCCCTGGGGCCTGGGTTGGGAAATGGGGAGTGGTATGGCTCTCAGCTACTTATTCTCTCTGGCAACATCAAAATCTCCAAGTAGGGGGCTCCTGGAAATCTTTTTGCTGTTTGCAGGAAGGGGCAAGCTTTGGGCACCATGGGTGGTGTCTCTGATTTCTCCCAGCTGAGAGAGTCATTGAGACTTAGTAGCAAAAGCCCAGGCTTTGCAACAAGATGGACTGGGTTTGAATCCTGGCTTTGTCTCTTACCAGCTGTGTGGCCTTGCTCAAGCTACTTAACCTCTCTGAATCCGTGTCTTCATCTGTATAGCAGGAGGGTGGTGGGAAATACAGTACCTGCCTGGCAGAGCTGCAGTAAAGGGTAAATTTGACAACCTGGAGGTGCTCAGTAAATGACAACTATCATTATCACGTGGGAGGGAAGCAAGATGGGAAAGTACCAGTTACACAAGCTCCTTCCCCCGACACACACACACACACACACACCCCTGTCTTGCAGTTGCAGCCAAAGAAATCTTATTACATTGTGAGTCCTCCGCACAAAGCCTCTCACCCAGAGTCAAAGCCGAAGTCTTCACAATGGCCCTCTCAGGCCGGCCTCTCTCTCTCTCTCTCTCTCTCTCTCTCTCTCTCTCTTTCTCTCATCTCCTGCCAGCTTCCCCCTGCTCCCTGGGCTGCTTGCTGTCCTAAAGGCCCAGGCACACTCCTGCCCCAAAGTCTTGGCACCATGGTCCCCTCCTCCAAGAATGCATCCCCTCCAGACATTCGCACCCTCACCGCTGCTCAATGCCATTTGCTCACTGAGGGCTCCCTTGGCCACTCAGTTTTAAATGGCAGCTCCCACCCCCATTTCTCAGCCCTCCTGCTCCTTCTTCCTTGCTTCATTTCCTCCACAGCCCAATCCTAACCTGACACGTGCATTTTGTTGACTATCTCCACTTGCAAGGATGTAAGTTCCACCAAGGCAGGTGTTTTTGTCTACTGTGTTCACGTTCATAGTAATCCCCAGTATCGAGATGCTGCTTCGGTGATTAATGTTTGTCGAATGAATACCTGAAAGATGGCAGGAACTCAAGTTCTGGCTGGTGCAGGTAAGGGGAGCGGGCCATAGCAGGAAGGACGTTATCACTTTCCTTTTTTTGCCAAATGAGGGAGTTGGACTAGACCCTCAGGAGGACATGAACCCATGGGAATTGTGCACATCAGTGGTGAGTCCCTGTCTCCATTCGTTTTTCTGGGACAAGGGTCCCTAGCTTCTTGCAGACATTTAACAGATCCTATGATCTCCCAGAGGATCTAAGCACCCTCCCAGCTCTGACTTTTCGTGGTTGGTTCCAGCAGGCTTGAATCCTTGCTGTCTTAGAACCTATGATGCTAACATTCCATGATCTTATCCAAGTCTCAGCAGCCACAGTGATCCTGGCACCAAGGCAGGCGGGGGGAGCAGGAGGGGCCTCGGCAGGGTCAGGGCGGAGGTGCCTGTGGGCACACTGGAGGGGACACAAAGGAGACTTTTATATTTCATGTGCTGTTTTCTTCCTTTTAGTTAAAAGAAAATAGATTCAAAGTAAGTATGACAAAGTGTGAGCAATTGTCAATGCTGGATACTGGGCATGTGTGTATTTATCACAGAGAGCTTTGTACCTTTTCTGTAGTTCAAAAATTCTTTAAAAAATACAGAGTTGGGGGTGGGCACAATTGTTAAAGCTCGTGATTAGGAGCAGAGGCAGTTTCTGGGGGGCTGAACTTGGGGAATTTTTGCAGCGTGTGTGTGGGCAGAGGGCATGGCCGGGTCTGGGACCCATGCCTGGAGCTGGCAGAGCCCTCTCCCCCCCTTCCCCCTCCCAGGTCTCAGTTTCCTGCCTTCCTGTGAAGTGGGGAAAGGCTGAGAGGCCCCGTGCTGGGGGTGAAGCTAATTCATTAGTGACGCCTCAACAAGGACCGGGCGCCCGCGGTGCCAGCGTGATTCATCACGATGATTGCCCCACTGCCAGCCTGCGTGGGCCCGGAACGCAGCACATTTTACCTTTACCCACTGAGAAGGGCCTGGTGGGAGGCGAAGGTACAGGATCTACCAAGAGTAAGAAAAAGACTTGAAGAAAGAAGAGGGCTGGTTCTCCATGCTCCCGGCCCCGGGAAGCTGTGCCAGGCTGTGCTGGGGTGTAGGGCTCCTGTGGCTGGTGCCTGTGCCAACAGAGCCCTAGGGGGCTGCTCGGTACCAGAGTGCCAGCCCAACCATGTGGCCAGGCTGGGCTGGCTGAGCTTCCTCCTCCACAGCCCATGTTCCCTCGGTGGGGAACTGCTGGGGGTGGTGGGGTGATCGGGGCAGGGAGGAGGGGCTCATCCTCATCCCATCAGCTTGGCTGGACAGTCCCCGCCTTTCTGGTCTCTGAGGGGCCCTCCTCTTCCAAGAAGTCCTCCTAAAAGAGAAGGGAGAGAGTTGCATTGGGGCTTAAGTGAAGTCTGAGCTGGGGCTAAGAATCCTTCTACACCCAGATCTGGGCTCTGGGCTCTGCCCATTCTTTGCCTGGGTCCTCTGCCTTGGCCTGGAGTCCTGATTTCACCTTGTCAGTCTCTCCCAGGATGGGGTCCACTGCTGGTCCCTGGCTCAGAGCAACACCTGACTCTGTGTCCCCATCACCTGTTTGACCCCTGACACCCCTGCTGTGTTACAATGGCTATTCCTCTGCCCTATCATTCCTTTTTAACAAACAAATGTATGAGTACCTGAGCACACAAAAAACCAAAAAACAAAAACAGGAGTAAAAACAGTATGTGCTGAATAATTTGATTTGTATGAAATTCAAGAACAGGTAAAACTGCCCCATGTCAGTAGAGGTCAGGGTCGTAGTTGCCTCTGGGAGGTGGGCATTGACTGCAAGAGGCTCGAGAGAACTCTCAGGGTGGTGACGTGACGGGGGTGTGTATATCTGTGAAAACACATCCAATTGTACACTTATGATCTATGCATTTCACTGTATACATCCTTTGCCTCCATTGTTGTTAAAGTTAAAATTTTTCATTGAGTGTCTACTATGTGCCAGAGCCGACGCCAGCAGGGAAGGAGACGTCCGCACCTGCCTGCCGGAGCAGCTTGCACTCCAGCGGGCGCGGTTCTCACCCTCGGGCTGCACTGGCAGCTGCTGTCTGCCCTTGCGCTGACCTCCCTCCCTCCTGCTCCTGCAGTGGGGATGGCAGTGGGGTGGGCCAAAGGACAGGGTGCTGTCCTGAGGTCAGACCATTCAGACGGTTACACGGGTCACACCAGCGGGGTTCAAGAGAAGGCAGGATGGAGGAGGCATGGAGCCTGCAGACCGGGCTCCTGGCTGCAACTTCTACTCTTGGTGCGACCTTAAGCAGGTTGCCTAATCCCTATGGGGCCAATTTCCTCATCTTTCATATGGGATTATAATGTCTTGCTTGTCGTTTTGTCATGAGAATGAAAGACTCTGTTGTGAGAAAATTCATTGCCAGGGGTGGAATGATCCTCATTTCCGTTTATTTGGTGTGGTAGATAGATGGTTAAAAGCACAGGCTGTCACAGGGATCACACTATCTGGTTTCAAATCCCAGCTGCTCATCAGGTGGGTGACTTTGGGCAAGTCAGCCAGCTCAAAGTCACCCAGCTCAAGTCAAATCTCTCTGAGCCTCAGTTTCTCCATCTTTAAAATTGGGGTGACAGTGATGAGGGTATCTACTAGGCTGTGCCAAGGACTCCATGCCATGCTTTTAGCATAGCGCTGGGCATATGGTAGGCTAGCAGTAAACGGGAGCCAGAGCTTTTCTGCTGGGAGCGCTGGCAGGAGGGCACCACATGGGGAGGGAGAAGGCAGGAGCAAATGGCTGCTGGTGGTAGCAAGCGAAAGGAGGAGCGTCACAGAGTGAGGGTGGTCATCGTCGGCGGCGGTCAAAGGCGCCCACCTGTCCCAGTCCTCTGTCCACCGCAGCCACACCCAGACCTTGCGCATTGGTGGAGGGACTTGGCGGGAGATAGTGCATTTAAGAGGGGACTGTGGGCAAGGGATGGGCATGGGGCGGAGCCAAGCCCTGGGTCCCCGCAAACCCGCAATGTGAAAAGTGCCAGAAAGTAACGCTGTTTCGAGTCACTGCATGGAAGTGACTCCAGCAGAGAGACCGATCACACGCCGCTGGACGTGAATGGTCTGCAGTGACCGAGCCCCCAGCCCTCCTTGAGAGCCGCTCGTCCAGAGTCCTTGGTCTCGCGCCGGCGTTTCCTCGGTCATCGGTTTCTTCCTCTTGGACCCGCGGTTCTGGGGCGCACAAGATCGCAAGCCCAAAGGCTCACTGTGGTTGGAGGTGTAGACAGTGTTGGACGTCGGGTCTCAGAGCCAGCACAGCGCCAGGCTTGAAGGGAGGGGATCCTTTAGCTTGTGCTTGCTCCGGGGTGGGCGGGATGGGCCGGCCGGGCGGGCTCGGGCGCCGGGACCCCGCTCCGGAGGCGCCTTGGCCCCGCCCCGCCCCGCCCTCCCTCCGCCTCATTGGCAGCCACACGCGCGTCGAGGTTGCCAGGGCGACGGGTCGCTAAGCTGCGTGTCAGCGCCAACCCGAGCCAGTCGGCCTCCGGCGGAGGCAGCGGGGGAGGCCCGAGGGCGGGCGGCGGAGCTCAGCGCGCGGCGGCGGGGCCCCGAGCGCGCGCCTCCTCCCGGCCCGGCACGGCCCCCCTCCCGGCGCAGGGCCAGGCCGGGGCGGGGGGCCTCGGGGCCGGCGACTCTTTGGCCCCGTCGGGGCGACCAGGGGGCAGCAGGGGCGGGGCGATGCCGGGCGGTGGCGGCCCCGGCCGGGGCCCGTGACCATGGGCATCGCCGAGTCCACGCCGGACGAGCTGCCGTCGGACGCGGAGGAGCAGCTGCGCAACGGCGAGCAGCAGCTGGAGCTGAGCGGGCGGCGGCTGCGGCGGCTGCCCAGCGCCGTGTGCGCACTGAGCCGCCTGCAGAAGCTGTACGTGAGCGGCACGGGGCTGCGCGAGCTGCCCGAGGAGATCGAGGAGCTGCGCGAGCTGCGCATCCTGGCGCTCGACTTCAACAAGCTCGAGCGCCTGCCCGACGGCCTGTGTCGCCTGCCGCGCCTCACGCGCCTCTACCTGGGCAGCAACCGGCTGCTGGCGCTGCCCGCCGACTTCGCGCAGCTGCAGAGCCTGCGCTGCCTCTGGATCGAGGGCAACTTCCTGCGGCGCTTCCCGCGGCCGCTGCTGCGCCTGGTGGCGCTGCAGTCTCTGCAGATGGGCGACAACCGGCTGCGCGCACTGCCCGCCGAGCTGCCGCGCATGACGGGCTTGCGCGGCCTCTGGCTCTACGGAAACCGCTTCGAGGAGTTCCCGCCCGCGCTGCTGCGCATGGGCCGCCTGCACATCCTCGACCTCGACCGCAACCGCCTGGGCGGCTTCCCCGACTTGCACCCGCTGCGCGCGCTGCGCGTCTTCTCCTACGACCACAACCCGGTCACCGGGCCCCCGCGCGTCGCCGACACCGTCTTCCTAGTGGGCGAGGGCGCCGTCGAGCGCATGGCGGAACGCGACGAGCCCACGCCCCGGCCACCGCCCCGGCGCCCGGTGCGGGCGTTTGAGGATGAGGAGGAAGAAGACCTGCTCATAGGGGGCGCTGGCTCCCGGGCTCTGCGATCCCCCGGGGGTAGCCTCCGCGCCCTGGAAGCCGCTCCAGGACTGGGCACCTGAGCTTGTACTCTGGGTCATGGGCTTCGGCCGCTCTGGGAGGAGGGGCCCTGGGAAGCTTTGGCTGCCCAGGCCTGTGGGAGCAGTAGGCCCCCACTTGGAGCAATGGAGGGGCCACTTTGGGCGAGCTGCCTGGGGGCCATCTTCAGATACTCCTGGGTAGTGAGAAGACCCGCCCTAGCCGAACTGTGAGCAGTTGTCAGACCAAGAAGTCTGGGCTGGGTCCAGTCCCGATAGAGCCACTGATAACACGACAGAGGTGCCAGCTTCCTCCTGGAACCAGGGCCACGGATGTCCACGGAATCATCACCTCTGGCTGGGTTTGGATGCACAGGGCACCCACCACCCTCCCTTCTTCTAGGGTTTGAATCTCCTAGACCTAGGCCCATCCTTTCTGGTGCAGGAGCCGCTACCTCTGGGGTGGACCGTGTGCCTGTGTGAGGCTGAACTGCCCTTGGGAGGAGGGCCTGGCCCAGGGGCAGGGGCTTGCAGTGGGGCCGGTGCCCAGGACAGAAGTGGGAAACTGAGAATGAGGCCCTAACGCCACAGCTGCCCTCACCCCTTGCCAGGGCTCATAGTACATACCTCCCAGGCCCCTGAGATTTGTATGGGGCACAGAAGGCAGGGGCTCTTCCCCTACCTAATATATTGTTCTCTTCTCCCAGCATGGGCCTGGAATCTTGCTGAGCAAAGAGAGCCCTCCCTCCCTTCCCCACAGCCTGAGCCTTCCAGCTGTCAAGTTTGAAAAGAAGCCACTGTGCCTCCAGGGCCTCCTGTATGGAAGAGAGGGGCTCTCTGCTCTGGGAGGCTGCTCAGCGCCTCTCCCACTGCCTGCACTCTCCATTCCCTTAAATGGGCACGGCCAGGGTGGCTGGCACAGCGCGCGGCACAGGACGGGCACTGTGTGCCCCCACTCTGTCACCAAGGACAGCCTTGAGGGGATGAGGAGAGGAGAGGGGCCTTGCTCTGTAATTCCCAGGGCCAGATCTTTCCTATCCAAGCAATAACAGGAGGAGGGGGACAGGGCTGAGGACACTCAGGGACACTGTCGGGGCAGGGGCCCCACGTGGTAGTGTTTTCTTTAGGGAAAAAAAATACTGGCTGTAAACATAAATTATATTTCTTGGAGAAAGAATGTGCGTTTCCCATGTGCCTGTTTATTTATAAGCCCTGGGAGCATTGAGTCCCACTGCTGTGGGGACCCTGGGCTCTCTCTGGCACTGCCCCCGCCCACGTGCCCCAGCTGTGTGTCAGGCTGACCTGGCCGACTGTTGTGTGCTGTCTGTCTGGGGAAGGAGCGCTCATCAGACAGGAGTGGCTTCGGCCACTCAAGGCTGCCCTGCCGTCCAGCGCACCCTCCCTTGGCCCGGCTGTCCCTCTTCTCCAGCTCAGTTCTCAGGTTCTTGGCTCTTGGGCTCTTTATATGGGCTGACCTTTCGCTGGCCCTGCTGCTCTTCCGCCACTCCACGCCCCTACACTTGCCTCCCTTCGTCCCTCTCACTCTATTTTCGTCTTTTTCTCTTTCTCCTTCTTAGTCTCTTTTTGCTTAGTTTTGGCATTACTTTCTCTCTTCGTTCAGGAGAAAAAATAAATAAATAAAGGTTTAAAGAAAGGAAGAAAATTGTAAAACCTCAAGCCTGGCGGCCCATCTCCCATGAGAAAATCCTGCCAGGCCTCCATCACCATGGCAACAGGGGCTGATGTCATACGGGGCCAACAGGTCAGGCCCTGCCCAGCGGCTCTGCTGGCACACGGCTGGGCCCTGGCTGAGGAGGAGGCTGGGCGTGGACCTGGAGCAGCCACTTTGCAAGCGAGAAGGAAGGCCTTGAAGGGACAGAAAGGGGTGGCGGGGAGGATGGGAGGAAGAGGGGTCTGGGGCTCCAGACCTTGTCCCCTCCAGGGTTTCCCCATGTTGATGTTCCATCAGGGTCAGTGGGCCTTCCTGGGGCCTGGGAACTTGCAGGCAGGAATGTGAGAGATCAGATGATCACTCAGGTGGGGCAGGAGCTGCAGCCGACCAGGAACTGGCCTCTTGGCCTGTAGCTTGTATCACAGCACAGGGAGTGTCCCCTGGGCTTGGGATCAAAAGGCATGAGTTCCAGTCCAAGTCCTGTAATTGCAGAGTGACCTTGTCAGTGCCCCCCCGGGCCTCAGTTTCTCTGTCTGTACACAAGGAGTTGGGTTTATTTAGATGTGATACTGTGGAGCTCAATGCTCCATCCACAGTATTTCTCTACCTTCCTTTCACAGAAATCCTAGGGGAAGGGGATGGCAGAGAGAGCCACGGTCACCCTGGAGTGACTGCTGGCATCAGAGAGCTCAGACTTCCTTCCCCTCCTTGTTCTGTTTCCTGGTACCTCCTGCCCTGCTGCATTCACTGAGGACTGGTGGGCAGAGGCCCTGCCTTTCGCTTTGTCAAACACAGCACCCTTAGCCACGGTCACTGCCAACCAAGCAGGGGCTGCCGAGGCTGAATTTCTCCCTGGGGAATGGGAGGAGATTGTCAGGCTTGGTCCGGGCTCTGCTGCCTACTCGCTGTCCACTGGTAGGAGCAGTCACTCCCTTCTGGAAAGTTAGAGAATTTGGTGAAAGCGGTGCTGCTGCCTGGCTTTAGAGCACTGTTGAGGTTCTCTGTCTCCGTGTGGAAATGGGGGGACAAGGGTAGGGAGGGGGCTATTGCCAGGAACAGCTGGGCATCACGGTTCCCCTGGAGCTGTGCTCTGATGGAGAGAGCACTGTACTGGGAGTCCTAGCACTCCCCCACCCCCAACTTCCCCGGGCTTCGCTTGGTCTCTGGGGAGCAGGGGGCGGGGCCCGGTGCTGTGCTGGGGCAGTCAGAGGTGGGTGGGTTGTGGGGGAGCAGGGCAGGGAAGGCCAGGAAGAGTCCCGTTTTGTGCCAGGATTCAGGGGCAGAGGCCAAGGGAGCTGGCGGCAGAGGAGGAAGGCGGGCTGTGGGAACCGTGATGAGGAGAGAGCAGAGGAGGCAGCAGGGCGGGAAACGGGCCAGGCGCGTGAGTGCCGTCGGGAGGAGCTGCTGTGACCTGGGCTGGCGGCACGTCTGAGAGCGAAATGGATGAGTATTGCAGCCTCATCTCTCTCTTCCTGGAGCCTCCGGGCAAGCAGACCTTGGCCGGCAAGGCAGCAGGGTCTCTGGTGGGAGGGAGGACCCTTTCCCAGCTTTGTTGTCACCATTCCCCACCCCTTCCCCCCACCCTCAGGGGCTTGGGAGAGGGAAGAACAGCGTGCAGCAAGCACCTCCCTGCCTCCAATGCCACCACACAGCCGTATGCAGCCATCTGTCCCAGAGCTTCCTCAAGACACCCGCCACTCTCGTTCTGAAGATGAACATTTATTAGCACACCGAGGCGTGCTACACACAGCGTGTATTCAGACAGGGATCCCTGCCCGGGGGCTCACAATCTACGACACGACACATACACACACAGGACACAGACACGGGGAGCGGGGCGAATTCATGGGAAACAGATGGTCAGGGAGCCACGAGCTGGGGCACACAGCGTGTTTGAGCCATGTCCTTCTGGTCGTCTTTGCGGGGGAGGGAGAGAAGAGCAGGATGGGGCCCGGGACGGCCTTCCAGAAAGCAGTGGTGTCTGGGAGGGACTTGTAGGAGAAAGAAAATACCAGAAGGCAGTGATCCCGAGTACAGGAAGGGATGGACGACTATCTCAGAGGAGGTGTGGATGAAGACAGACCCAAAGAGGTAGAAGCAGAGGAAAGAAGCCAAAAGTCCAGGGAAGAGGCCAGAGCTGGTGGCAAGGGACGCCGCTTCTGCTGGGCCAGAGCTATCTCTGCTCTCAGGCTCAGTTCTCCACGGCTGCTTTCACGGATTCACGGATTACGCCAGAACAGGAGCGTGACAAAGGGTGCTCCTGAGGCTACTTACCTGACCCCCAGGGCTCCCTCCAATCTCTGGAACAGAGATCAAGAGCCACAAGAAATAACCACCTTTTAAAGGGACATTTAAGCCGGGTTGTAAGAAAGGGAGGGTGCACAGCTTCAGGTGGGGGACTGGGTGCAGCCCGAGGAGGCAGCTGCCAGCCCCAGGTGCTGAAGGGCAGGCGGCATGCGGGCCTGCTTCACCCCAGAGCAGGGGGGGACCAGCAGGAGGACACATGACAGTGGGGATGTGCTCGTTCCTTGCGCCTATGTCCGAAACAGATGTAGCACCTTCCTTCTGAAGTACCCTGAGAGCTGCCAGGCCTCAGCTTGCCCCGGGCCAAGTGTGGGGAGGGAAGGGTCGGGTGGTTATTGCTTTGTTGTGGATGGAGAGAACACGGAGGAGGAAGGAGACAGCTTGCCCAGGGCCACACAGGCCAGAGAGGGAAGGGATTGGAACCCAGATTCCCAGGCCCTCAGGCTGGAACTTGCTCTTGAGTTGGAGAGACTTTTCTAATCCTAAAGAATTCCACTAAAAGATGGTTGAGAGAAGCCACAGGTCCAGCCAACAGACCTAGAGCTGTGTGTCTTTGCTCTCCCTCACGGGGACCAGGAAGGAGACATGGCCTGAAACCGCAGTGGCCCCTCGGGCGGTGGTGGGGAAGGTGAAGGTCCCCTGCTTTGGTCTGGCCGACCTGCTTTAGAGGGTGATGAGTGTCCCCTGGGGACTGAGGGAGGGGATGTCATGCTGGGCAAGCTCAGGGACACCCTGAGGCCTAGAGGAGACTCCACTACCAATAAGCCTTGCTTGGGGCTGATCTGGGAGAAGCAGCGGATCTGGGCAAGGAAGCGCCGCTGGTAGGCTCATATTCTAGATCTGAGGATGGGCTGAAAGCTCAGGAAGGGCCTGGTCACCAGAGAAGTCAAATCCCAAAGGTGACAATCTTGGGGGAGACTCAGCCCAGGGCTCCCCGTCCCCTTCACCCCGCTGCCTCTTCCGCCGGGGAGGTGACAGAGGGCTGGGACCCACGGAGGAAACAGCCAAGGGCCTACTTTTTCACGATCCTTTATTAATCAGAACAGGCCCTGCCACAAAAAGCAGGGCCCATTCCCACAAAAATATGATTTTGCAAAGAGGAAATCTTGCTGGCTTAGAGGGTGCATGTGGTGGAAAAATTTTCTATGGTTCTTTTTTCCTTTTTTTTTTTTTTTCTTCATTTCTCTTCGCTGCAAAAAAATTTTTTTTGTGACAGTGCGTTTTTGTTTAATTTTTTATAAAACACTTGCGCTCAAGGACTCAAACACAATACAAACAGCGGCCACCAATCCCCACCCCTGGGGGCCTTGGGGGCCCCCTTGGCTTTTTTGTGGCTGTTTTCCTTTGTCCCTTCCCTGGCGTCTGGTGCCAGTGGGCAGGTGTGGGGTCCTGGGGCAGGTGGAATTTGTACAGCAGTTACGTGGGGAGATGGTCACAAGAAAGGATACCTGAACAAGGTAACAACTAAGTCTAGGGCACCCACAAAGATGGCAGATGACGCTCATGAAGGCGCCTGGGACACAGTGAAGAGACAGATGGGCCTGGGCTGGCCTCGGCTATCTCTGGAGGCTTTGGGGTGGAAGGGCAGGTGGGCTTTGCTTTCAGGTTTCACTAATAACACTTTGCTCCAAGGTAGCACCTTCAGAGTTCTCCTGCCATGACCCCCAGGTCAGGTGATGGTGGCCTCACAACCTCCCCTATGAGGTAGGTGAAGTATTATTACCATCATTTTACAGATGGGGAAACTGAGGCCCAGGGAGTGTGGGTGACTTGCCCAAGGTCCTGGGATGGTGGCAGGGCTCCGGTGCCCTTCCTCCACCCTCAAGTTCCCCCATTCCCTGCTCTCCTATGCCCTAGACCAACCCTGCCTCCTACCACCTGTCGCCTCCCATGGCCAGCTCACCTGGCCCACCGCCCACCACTTACTGCCCTTCCCCAGAGTTCCGGAGCTACAGCTGCCCTCGGGGGTGCCAGGAAACCCCAGGCAGGGCCACTAGTGTGCCTGGGTGGGGTCCGATTGGGAACAGACCCCGCCAGGAGATGCTCTCTGCAGGCGATTGGCCAAGAGCTCTGTAGGCGGGGCTCGGAAAGGGGGCTGCCATTGCCTGGCCCACTGCACAGGAGCGGTTGCATCTCGGGGAGCCCTCCAGCAGGGGAGGGGGCCCCCGCGGGGTGGGGGAGGGGGCACAGGAAATCGAGATGGATCCAAGGGAGGGGCAGAGAATGACAGATTCCCCTCCGCCTCTCAAGACTTGGACAGCACCCTCTCCAACTGCCACACAGCCTCTGAGGTCGCCGCCCTGCCGTCCTGCCGGTGAGGAGGGTGCGGTTGGGGGCAGATTCCATTTTAAGCAAAGCTACAATATAGAAACATTTGGATTTACAAGGAACATGGATGCCTATTTGCTTTACATCAGCATTCTTCACTCTATAAAACGATTCACCTACTATGTATGATACTCCTCCAGGTCCCAAAGAGAGGGGATGGGGGCGGGGCGGGGGGGAGATTTAATTTGGGAAAATTTTGTGACGGGCAAAAGGTGACCCGTCTACTGCACAGAGCAGAATGCTCAGCTCAAGGGGAAGCTTTCTAAAGGAGAATGGTTCCCAGGCGGCTATACTTTCGCCGAGCTCTGGATGTAGGGACCCTGTCCAGAGACCCCTTTCCTTAGGGCGTCAGGCCCGTCAAAAGTAGAACTGTGGTCGAGACTGTGGTGTCCAGGCGCCACCTGGCGGTGCGTTCCGGGAATGTCGGGCCCAGCCTCGCGGACCCCCAGGATTTGAGGCTCTGTCACCTGCTGGGTCTTATATCAATAACAGAACGCGCGTCGGGATGACATGGCTTAAGCAGGGATCATCCTGAAATCTGTTGTCTCCAAGGGGAAGCCAGTTCTAGTCTCAGCAGTGGCGGAGGCAGAGAAACCACCGCTTCTTTGCGTGGGGCAACCTCAGAACTCACAGGGTCCTGGCCCTCGGCTGCCTCACTCCCTGCACTGTGACCGGGTGGCAGGGGCAGGCGGAGCTGCTCTGGGGACCGAGGAGTGGGGAAGGGTGAGAAGACAGTCCTGGAGAAGGTCAGGCCATGGGCCATCAGAGACCACGCACGACAAGAGGGAATGAAAGGGAAGGGCCACAGGCAGCGCAGGACGCAGGGGTGGAGAGGTGGGGGTGGGGGCCCGCACAGGCAGGGAGAGGAAGGGAAGGAGGCGGGGAAGTGTGGAGAGGACAGCCAGCGTGGCTGGGCTGAGAGATCTGGGAAGGTTGGGGGGCTGGTCTCTGGATGAGGGCGTTAGGGAAGAGTCAGTGGGGGCCTGGGACCCCCAAGAAGGAAGGGAGCCCTGGTGGAATGCTGTGCACACAGTAGGTGCCTAAAAGGTGTGAACCAACATTCAAGAGATGAAATTGCTGAAGAAGGGCCAACTGGAGGATCAGGGCAGAGGGGGAAGACAGGGGGACGGCAGGAGGCAGCCCAGTTCTCAGCCCAGCTCCTGGGTCTGCCCCTCTTCCCCCTCCACCCAGCTCAGCCCTGCCACCTCTCCTCTCCTACCCTGGCCTCCAGCCCCGCCTCACCTTCACGAAACCTGACTTCTCTGCACAGTCTTCAGCACTGCCAGCCCCAAGGGACAGGGAGCGAGCGCCCCCCACGCGCACACACACAGTGGACACAACACGATACACAGGGCCACGGCTCCAGGACTCGGGAGCGGGCTATACACTATCGTTGGCATTCAGGGCCCAGCCGGCACCTGAAACTGCCCTGGGGACGGGCCTCTCCTGGCCAGGCCGGGGCCAAACGCCTCGGCCTTCCCTCCCCTGGGCCCACGTTGGGGCTGGGGAGCGGGTGGCCTCTCTCCACTCCAGGCACTGCCTTAAAGAAAACGGGGGACCATGCCCACCTGGCGGGCCTCTGGAGGGATGTGCCCATCTGCCCATCTGGCTCTTGAGCTCTCCCCCACTTCTTTAGTATCAGCAAGTCAGGAAGGAATGGGGCAAAGCAGGAAAATGGCTCCCAGATCCCCTCCCCCAAGCTGGACCGGTGGGGGGTGGGGCTGGTACTTCCTAGAAATGGGGCCCAGTGGAGTCCTGGGACCCCTCCCTGGCTGAGCCCTCAGGGTCCTCCCCTCACCCACGGCAGGGGGGCCAGGCCGGGCATTGTGCATAAAGTGGCGAGGGCATGATGGGGACCCGGGCCCTTGGCCCCCTGGGCCTCCCTTGGCCCCACTCAGGCCTTCAGCTGGTGCCACTGGGCTACAGGCTGTCGGGGACGGGCAATCATGTCCTTCCAGTGTTTGACCTCCCCAGGCCCGCTCTTCCAGGACAGGTAGATCTGGGGAGAGAGGGGAGAGGATGGCATTAGTGCAGTCTCTGGGGCACTGTCTCCTGCCCCCACCAGGGGGTGACACTCCAACTCCACCCTGACACCCTAGCGTGGGGACCACAGGACCTCTGCCTGTGGTGACAATCTACCCTGCAGAGGCTCCCTCCTCCCGTCCCCTGCCAGCCTGACCTGTTTTCCTGGTCGATCCCCGCCACTCCAGCCTGGGCATGCCTGGCCTTTTGGAATTAGACCGCTGACCTATTTTGCAGAAGGGCTGAAGGTCGGGGTGGAGGAGTTCACCCCACGGCCTCCCCGCCCTACCTGCTAGGCACTGCCTTGCTCACCTCAATTACAATCATTTCCGTCTCCTGGGCACTTACTACAGGTCAGGCACTGAGCCAGGGGCTTCATACACAAAGATCTGTGGTCCCCAAACCCCAGGCCATGGACCGGTACCTGTCCGGGGCCTGATAGGAGCCAGGCCACACAGCAGGAGGTGCGCGGTGGGCGAGGAGCGAAGCTGCATCTGTTTTTACAGCTGCTCCCCATCGCTGGCATCACCGCATGAGCTCCGGCTCCTGTCAGACCAGCAGGGGCTTCGGATGCTCACGGGAGCGCGAGCCCTACTGTAACCTGTGCATATGAGGGATCTAGGTTGCTCTCCTTAGGAGAATCTAACGCTGATGGTCTGAGG
>CAUYPO010002517.1:0-20741 GCA_963574435.1 Cheirogaleus major | reverse complement strand
TGTTGGTGTTGGTGTTAGTGTCTGTTGGTGTTGATGTTGGCATTTGTTGGTGTTGGTGTTTGTTGGCGTTGACATTAGTGTCTGTGTTAGGGTTAGTGTTGGTGTTTGTTAGTATTGATGGTTAGTGTTGGTGTTGGCATTAGTGTTGGTGTTGGTGTCAGCAGCCCTAGGAGAACACTGGGAATACTGTGTTTTTCACGTGGTACTTTATCGCCTCGCACTGCTCCCATCAGTTGGGCAAGAGGATGTTCTCAGCGTCACTAGCGAGCGTCGGACACCCTGATGTGGACCGGGGTTGAGAACTGCGCATCCCCCAAATCACCTGGTCGCACGGGGCTGCGCCTCAGTGGGCCGGCAGGACAGAGGCTGCTCTGCTCGGCAGTTTGCAGAGAGAGCCGCAGAGACAGGAGCCGCAGGGACAGTCTGGGGACCCGTGTGTGGCACGGTCACTCAAGGGGCTGCTCTTCCCCCAGCCTGTGTGGGGGTCATGGGAGTTGGCGCCCAGCCTCTTCCCTAATCGCTCTTCTCTCCGGGGAGCGCGTTAAGTGTGCACCAGGGGTGTACCTGCTGGCTTGTTGCTCTCTGAAATTCACAGTCATAAAATATGCAACAGAAATATTGTGTGCCTTCTGCGCAAACAATTCAAGCTCTAAATTATTAAACCTGAAGATAAAACGGAGAGGCATTTTTAGCAGTTAATCTTGTCTCCCTGCTCTCTTGTCAGAACATAGGAGATGCGATGTGTGTTTTCAACTAATTCTTGCCGCGTCTCCAAAGGAAGAAGGAAATTTCAGTTTTGTTCTCTTAAAGACCAACCTGGCAGTCATACAGCAATGATTGGGCTGGTGGGTGGCCCGGCGGTTCGTGAACAATCTGTTTAATTTCGGGTCACTGGGAGTAACTAGGATGCAGAACTATCTTCTCCTAAACGCCCGAGTAAATCTACAATCTGGCATATGTAAAAAGTACTTTGACCATCTAAAATGCTCTTTAGGGTGCTGGGATGGACACACCTGCAGGTTCAGAGGGTGCAAGGCATAACAGACAATGTGCAATGGATGGAACCATGTCAGACCCTGTGGCCGAATAAACACATTTGGTCACGGCAGGGCTGATGGCTCAAATCTAGCAAAGCGGAAAGCTGCTTCCTTTTCTAGGTCCTCAGAAATTCTTAAAGAAGATGTCACATGTCAAAACGCAACATGCACGCAAGCAGTCTTAAGTGGGGAATATAGAAAAGCCTTGTCCAGTGTTCTCGGACTGGAACACATGTGTGGAACGGACCGCCTGGAGATTGTGTTGATAAGGTGAGTGTCCTGGGGGTCTGCATTTGTAGCTCCAGGTGACACTGGTTCATGGCCCACACGGTGAGTAGCCAGAGTCTGTGCTTGTGGAAAAAGCCCTTCTAAAGTCACGGGAACTTGGGTGCAAACCCTGTAGGGCCACTTCACCATTGATGATAGAGCAAAAGAAGCAGAGAGTTGTTACCTCATTTGTTTCCCAGGTGCCCATGGAATAACTTTGAGTTTGGAGACCTTTTTGTCTGCAGAGAAGATGAAAGAGTGGTCTACACCCCCGGGGAGTTCTGCCTAACGTCCTTTCCTTGGAGATCGGCCCCAGACAGCTTGGCATAGCCACTCTTTTATGGGTGATGCCGTTTGCTGTGGGCTACTACCTTTTGTTTGTTTTCCTTGGTTTTGTACTGAAACTCTCAAAGTTTCAATAAGCTCTTTTAAATTTCCAGAAGTTGACTTGGCAGCTCGAGACTGCATTTTCATTTTTCTTGCATGAGGTTTTGCTAATTAAAATGCCCCCCAAACACTTTCTCTTTGCTCATGATGAGCAGGTGCTATGCAAGCCTTCGGAGTACAATTTCAAATTATGTGTGTGTGTGTGTGTGTGTGTGTGCGTGTACGTGTTATATATTTGGGCAATTCGGTCCTGACTCAATAAGGATGACTTTTACACAGTCCGTGGGGTTCTATGGTTTTCAGAAGATAGCAACCCTGCGTGACCACAGTGCTGCGTAGCTCCGAGCTCCTCGGCTCTGGTTGTGCCCACCAGGCTGAGTGGACCAGACTCTAGGAGCAGAGCTGGGACCCGGATTTCTGTATGTTTTAAGTTTTCCACAGGAATCCACTTTGCATCAAAGGCAGAGAACCACTGCTCTTAATCAGTGGAAATCTCAACTTCGACAAACGTTGTCTATAGGGTTGACTTACACTCACGAGGTGACGAAATGTGCATTTTGTTTTTCTGTTGACCATGTCTAAACGCTGCGTGCTGAGGGCTGGTCGGCTTACGTGTCTCTCTGTCCTCGTGAGCAGCTGAGGACCACGTTTCCCAGAGGTGCTTTGCAGTGAGAACTTCTGGGTGTGATTTAGGCTTCTCCAATCAGATTCACACATGCAAACTTGGATTTGGACCTGGGCCACATGGAGAGAGAAGCAGGCCAGGGTCCTCTTCCGTTGCTGGTGCAGACTGGAGCTGAAAGCTCACGTGGACAGCCCCGGATCTGGGCGTGGCCTGCGAGGCTCCACAGCTCTCTGGCTGGGGCAGAGACTGCAGCTTCTTGGTGGTCCCATTCTGCCAGATGTGGCTTTGGGAGTTATTCCTATGAGCTGGAAGCTCAGCCTAGCGTCTCAATGATCCTGTGTGTCATTAATACTTTTCCATAAACAATAGGTTTGTTTGTCCCCTGCAACTAGGCTCACGCCAAGAGAAAACACAAACCAGAAATTACAGATTTAATAACAATTCTACCGAAGACGGAGAGGGGGAGAACAGACCGCGGTAGCACCAACAGCCATCAGTGAAGACTTCCCCTCCTGTCCTCGGCTCTCTCGCTCTCAGGAGAATGGTGACTACACATGTTTTCATCCCAATTCTCATTCCTTACTTTTCCAAAGCCCTACATATTCATACAAAGAAGCCAGCTTTCTAAATCTCTTGCAAGGTAGATGAACGAGATGCTGTGGTATAAACATTGACCTTCGATGCTAATAATTAGGGTCTCCCTCTTTTCTCTGTGGCTGATGCAACTGAATCAATATTTTTTTTTTACACCTGAGATTTAGGACTTTATGTTGTCTGTTATCAGATGGTCAGGACTGCAACAGTGGATGGGCCACACTGTTCCACTTCACAAACCACCTTAGCTGGAAGCCCCCCAGCTGGACCGGAGGGATCTCGGGTCCAGCACTATCTTTCAACATGATGGACAGCCAACAGTTATTATTTTGCTAGAGCAAATCTCTAAGCTGTGAGTATTGCCTGGAGACGCTTTTCCAGTGATGATTATACTATGGTAATTGAGTGCCCCTTGTCAACTTAATGGACTAGAAGGAATTTAAGTGCTCCAAAAACTGTGATCAGATGCTCCAATCTTGATTAAAATGGCAATGGCTTTGAAAGGTGGTAAATTTCGAAGAAAGAGCTTTGTAAACCAGCTTCTGAGTTTATGTTTGATGACCAGACAGAAGTGGGAGGGTTTGGTATTTAAATGAGATGCTGGATTGAAGTTCCTTTTTGGTGGCAGGATGGAAATTCGAATTGCTACTGAAATGTAACAGGCTCTCGTAATACCTACTCGCACCACCGGCAAAAGTGGCTTTCGAGAACGAGAACGGAAGATCTACAACTGCACACGGCAATAGCTCACGTTAAAGGAAAGAAGCCAGACACAGGCGAGTGTGATCTGTATAATCTGTTTACATAAAGCACCAACGCAGGCTAAACTAATCTGTGCTTTAAGTAATAGCAGCCACATAAGTGCTCATGTTGGGCAGAGAGTAGAAACCGGACAGGAACTTCCGGAATGCTGTCAGCCTCCCGTGACTTCATGTAGATGCTGACCACAAGAGGAGCTCATTTTGTGAGAATTCGTCAAGCTTCACCTGTGTACCCCCTGTGCCCTCCTGCCGACATCACATCCTTCCACAAAAAGTCTGAGAAATACAAAGGGGAGAGTATCGGCACCTCTGGAGTCAGACTGCCCGGAATCAAACACTGGCTTTTCACGTCACAATCACAGAACCTGGGGGAAAAAATATCTGATAACCTGGCCGTGTTGAAATTCCCTCCTAGGCACCATGAGAATCATTAAAAATTTACCTAAGAGATGGTAGTAGACACTGCAGAAGTGTTTGCTAAGTCGAGTCTCAAACACAGAAAGGATGTCCCAAACCTTAATTGCAAGGAAAAGCTGCAAGTACAGGTTGGTGGGAAGTGTGGAAGGAAGTGTTTTCCCATGTTCTCAAAGGTAGATGATCCTTCCCGAGTCATGCAGAGCATCTTCTCCCTGCTTTGCTAGGTTTTCCTTGGCAACTTTGTCTCTGCTTATTTGTATATCTCATAGGGCAGAAGAAACAAGAAATCAAATACCAATTGGCATAGTTGCTCTTGGTAACAACTTGGGCTCAAAAAGAAATCACAGGGCATCTGCGAGGAAGGGTTTCGGGAATTGCCTGCGAGTTTTATCTGCTTCCTTCACCCCTTTTCTTATTTCACAGGCTTGATCGAATGACTGGGGTGATTTATATCAAAGTTGCTACCCCCTCCCCCCCCGGCGTGAAGGGGCTCTTCTGTTACTTAGGTAGGCCACACAAACGGCATTCTATGCACACTTACCTAGATAACCATTCCATACAGTTCTCAAATGATTGCATACCCATTTTCTTTCGTTAAAAAATCCTTAATTTAGCAATACAAAGGATTGAACTAATGATACATGCAGTAGCTTGGAAGAATCTCCAGAAAGTTATGCTGAGTGAAAAGAAAAAGTCCAGTTCTAACAAGTAGCGTACTGTATGATTCCATTCATACCACATTTTTGAAATGATAAAGATTCGGGCATGAAGGAGCAGAGTAGTGGTCGCTGGGGATGGGGGTGGAGGGAGGAGGTAGGTGCTTCTATAAAATGGAAACAGGAAGATGCTCGTGGTGCTAGAACTGTCCGGTATTTCGACGGTGGTGATGAATACACGATCCGATGCATGTGATGATGTGGGCTGGAACTAAATACGCACGTGCACACACACACGTATGCAAACGATATGAGAAAAACTGGGGACATCTGATCCGTGGACTGCATGGATGTCCACGTCCTGACTGTGATGTTTGCACTGTGATCATGAAACACATTACAACTGAGAGAAGCTGGGTAAAGGATTCTCTCTCTGCTATTTCTTAAATAACTGCCTGGGAAGCTATAATTATATCAATATAACTTACAATGAAAATGCTTAATTATCAATATGATAAAAATAGAAACATTGAGTATTGATCGTTTTAGAATCATTTCCTGTGAGAAATGGGAAATTTTCCTCTTTGAATTATATGTTTGCTCACATAATTCAATATAATTCTCATATAATTTGCTCAGTGAATCATAAAGATAATTAGCAGCTTATCATATATTTGTGCAATATTTTTTCACATGGACCTTATTTTTAAATAATTGCAGCATCGTGTAAATGGATGCCGTTATCATTTTCTAGCGGGTCTAAAATTCTATAGATTATGACATATTATTTTGATAAGGAAATATGCCATTTGAACTATGACACAATATTTCATTTTCAAAATTTTCTATACTTAAGGAACGATCTCTTTTAGACTCGGGCTTTATCTCAGATACCCCTCTTGTATATACCTGAAAGTAAAGTAAAAGCAAAATGAATTGCTTATGTTCTTTCCGACCTCTTCACATCGAGTATAACTTTTCTTAATCACATCAACTCTAAATCATCATGACCCATTTTTCCAAAATATGGGTATGGCCCCCTGACCTTCAGGAGGCAAGCGTCCTGTGAAAAGGGATTCTCAACTATTGTCTTCAGAATTTCCTTCCATTATATGATGAAATAAAAAAAAAAAAAAAAAAAAAGAATTTCCTTCCAAGCAGTTGCCACCTCTTCTACACATTAGATTTTGGCACTTTCTTGGTATTAACAGAAGATGTCAATGGATGGCTTTCAGAGTACTACCACGACTCACATCCCTCCCTCAAATGTTCCTTGAAATGGATCGTCGACTAAAATGTCAAAGGGTTGCAGGTGTCCAGTTATACCACCAGGAAAAGCAACCGAGTTCACAAAGACAACATCGTCATGCCCATTTCACGGACGTTAAAATGTAAAAACAAAAAAGAAGAAGACACCAAGCAAACAGAAACCCTCATCGCAGAATTGATGAAATGCAGAAGTACCGGACCCTCTCTCTAAGGTGCCAGGCCATTCTTAAGGTCCAGGAAGTAACACAAAGACAGAGGCGTCATAAAGCCCTATAAAGACATCTTGAGTTTGCTACTTGCATCGTGAGAAAGTGGACTTCAAGGTTCAGCAGGGTTGCTATGCTCTAACTGTGTGTGACCCCTCCCTAAATTCACGTGTTGAAACCTGACCCCCGATGCAACGGTTTAGGAGGTGAGCCTTTGGGAGGTGACGAGGTCATGAGGGTGGAGCCCTCGTGGATGGGGTTAGTGCCCTGTATATAGCAGAGGCTCCAGATGCTCCCTTGCTACCTTCACCGTGTGAGAAAACACAGCAAGAAGACAGCCACCTTGAGCCCAAGAGCAGACCCTCTCCAAGCACCAAATGTGCCTCCTCAAGAACTGTGAGAAATGAGTTTAGGCTGTTTTTAAGCCACCCAGTTTATGGTGTTTTGTTATAGCAGCCAAACAGACTACGACAAGCGGTCTATAGGCAAACTGCTTCTCTCTTCCTAACGTCCCAATTTATATGCAAAACCTTACCGCCAACTACCTCTCATAAAATACACCTTTTCAGTGCGTTTCTTCTATAGAAGCTCAGCTGCGCCAGGTGAGGAGTCCCAGAATCTGGACATTATGTTGTTACTACCCACAGGTGTGTTGGGAAATGTGGACTTCATGGTTAATTCTCAAACAGCTTCAGCAGCTGTGTTCTCATTGCTTCTCAATCCAGATGTCTGGTTGTGGAAGGAGACGTTGTTATCACAGCTTTGTTCATTCATTCACGTTTCACGAGCGACCTGGGAGACAGGTCCTGCTGCTCTCCGCACTCTGAGCACTGCGCAGTCTCATTTTCTTTCTATTCTTACCAACGACGACAAATTATTAAGCTTGCGATTTCACTACCCATCCATACCTGACTCTGTGCGTGTGTAGTTGACGCGGCAGAGTTGCGGCCAAATTCAGACCTGGAATGAATAGGAACATCCCCGAAAGACAGGGCTAACCAGCATTTCTGCGACATTACATCACGTATCGGAACGGAAGCTTTCGCCAGGATGATGCATTTCCATCGTTTATTACCCATCATCGGGTTCATTACACACAATCCATTGATTGAATTAGCGGCGGCGTCTCGGGGGACCTCTCTGGGCAAGTGCACCGGCATTCCCGGGTGATTACCTCCTGACAGCATCCAAAGGCACACTTTGACGGAAAAGAACGCTCAGAGCTTGCACGTGTTGTTTCCCTCCCCGAAGCTGCTTAAGACGTTTCAAAATTTACACCGTCAGCCTCCGAGACCCCTGTGGACTGGACTTTCCCCGTGGCGTCTGAGTCCCCACTGAAAAAGTGCGGCAAGCGGTAACGGCAGCGGCCACACTACAAAATCACTGGGCCGTGCCACGGTTCTCCCAGCGTCCACAGCCAGTCAATGGGATCCGCCGCGTGGCCGAGTGGGAGCGGCCGGCCCTCCTCCATTTAGAACCAGCCGGGAGCTGTGACCACATCTGCCTCGGGGCACGCGGCCCTGTAGAGGAACTAGCAAAGCTTGGAGAGACCCCATTATTTAATTTTCTGTTTCAGCCAAAGCTCTCCACCTTTCAACTGCCTTTGAAATTACCTGTCTCGGGTTCCCCCCTAAAACCTTTGATTAGCTCCTGAGAAACCGACTCCTGGCGATGGCGAACTTTAAACGTGTCTGAGTTTCAGGGAGCAGCCTGACAACAGCTTTCAATTAGTTTCCAGAGTGCCGGGTGGCAAGACCGCTCCCAGAGAGCCACGCGGCTGAAAGTGACGTTGCTTTGATCCACATGGGATTATCCGCGTTAGCCGCGGAGGACGGCCTCAGAGGCTGGACGTGCCGGTCTCTGCAAACCTGCACATGTGATGTGTGAATTCCCACTCTGGAAACATCCTCACATCTCCTAATTACGGCCCCCTCTGCGGCGTGGGGCACCTAATAATTGTTCTCCAGTATGTCTTGAAGTTTCGCTTTGAAGAAATGATTATCCCAGTGTGGTCTTGAAAGAAGAAAGAGGCTGTCATGATGACATGCCTTTCAAAGGGGTGTGCGCAGAATTTCAGGATGCTGTCCAGCAATAGCAAGAACTGGCAAGATTACAAAATAGGGTGATGTGTTGACTTTGTCTGAAGATGGTGATCACCGGTCAGGAACACTGAAGATCATATTTCGTAGTTTGTTTATCCTGACTGCATTCCAAAAATGATTTGAAGTGACTGGGTTACCCTGTTTAAACACAGGAAAGGAAAATAATCAAGGGAGTCCACACAAAAGGAAAATATGGGGAGAAAATAGAAAAATCAAGTTAGGATTCGTAGCAGAAACTCACAGCACGTGGTTCTGCACCGTGGCAGGAGGGAGACCAGGCATTTCTTTCTAAACGTCCTTGTGGCCACCGGACAAAAGAATACGAGTGAGTGTGAGATTCGCAGTAACCACAAAGCGAAACCAAACCAGCTCCTGGAGGGAGGCACAGTTCCTCTTCACGACAAGACTGGAACAAAATGTCTTTTGTTGATTTTCACAGAAGGGACATCAGAATATAGCAGAATAGGCCCTTGGAAACATCTTAACAATTAAAAAGAAGAGTTAATTTTATTCTGCCTTTTCTCTGAGCATTTCTCTGTGCAGGTTGAGAGCTTAGCACATATGTTCTTCCCTCCCCTGTCCCCTTGTCACACCCTGTCTCGAATAAGAACACCTTCGAGATGTCCAGTGCCTGAAGATGCCTTCCATGTTATTTTTCTAGGACTACCAAAACAAACTCCCACAGCCTGGGTGGCTTCAACAACAGGAATTTATTTTCCCACAGTGCTGGGAGGCGGGAAGTCTGAGAAGCAGGTGTCGGCGGGGTTGGTTTCTTCTGAGGCCGCTGTCCTTGGCTGGTACGTGCCCGGATGGCCACCTTCTCCCTGTGTCCTCTCGTGGTCTTCCTCTGTGTGTGTCTGTATCCTAATCTCCTCTTCTCCTAAGGTTAGCAGTCTTACTGGATTAGGACCTGTTACGAAGGTAAACTGAGGCACGATAAAATGTTTAAAGAGTTCGAGAGGTAGGAATTCATGCATGGGGCAGCCTCATACCAGAAGTGGTTCAGGAGCTCCACTGAGGGGTTGCATGGAGGGGGAGGCTTATGGGGTGGGGTTGGAAGGACCGCAAAGGAAATGTTTCATTGGTTGCTGTTACACAGTTGCCTCATTCGCTCTATTCCATTGGAAAACCCTTAGTTGTAGAATTATAAGTCTGTTGGCTGCTTCAAATTGATTGCGCTTAAGTTCCATTTGTCTTGAATATATAAATTATTGAGAAATAGCTCCAGTTAAGTTTCACTTATGTTTGCAAATCAAGCAAGGTCAAGGTCACTGGTGAAGCCTAACTGCTTTTTTTTCTGCTCAGGGATTCTTCAGGCCTGGTCTCCAGTTTAATTTACTTGAACAAAACCTACCCCAGTGACTTCTTTTGCCCCCTAATTACTTCTTTAAGAGCTTTGTGTCCAAATAATCACATTCGGAGGTGCTGCGCGTTAGGACTTCAACATATAAATGTTGGAGGAAGGACACGGTTCAGCCCATGGCACCATCGCTGGCCACCCTATTTGAAATGGGATTGTGGTAGTTCCCCCGGAAAGGTAGAGCTGACTTTTTTCTCCAGGAATCAGAGTCTTGGCACCCAAGTTTATCTCCTGGACATTAACATCCCATCTTGACCTTCATCACAACTGTGCATCACTCTGTCCCCCTAAAATGTTTGCACCACCTGTTTCCAACTCTGGGTGCTTGTAGGGTCCCCTGAGATGCTTTAAAAAATTATTGCCGAGATCCTCCAGATCGATTTAAAATCAGAATTTCTGGGGCTGTGGCTTGGACAGCGGTGTGTAAAGGTCTCAGGTGATTCTAATATGCTGAGCGGGCTGAGATCCACAGTAAGCGGGAGTTCTCTGCAGCATCACCTGAATGCTTTGAAAACCCAGGTACCCAGGCTCAGCCTCAGTTGCAGCTTCCCAGGTGATTCTACTGTGCCATTCAGGTTGGGAACAACTGTTTGTTTATTTATGAATAGTACGAGGGTACAGATGTTTTGATTACATGGATCGCTTTTGTACTGCTTGACTCCAAGTTATAAGTGTGGCCATCACCCAGACAGTGTACATTGTACCTGTTGGGTGTGATTTCACCCACTCTCCCTCCCACCTGCATGATTTCCACTGAGTTTTACTTCCATCTGTGCACACGAGCACTGATCAGTTAGCTCCAATTTAATAGTGAGCACATGTGGTGTTTGTTTTTCATTCTTGAGATAGTTCACTTAGGAGAATGTTCTCTAGTTCCATCCAGATTTTTGCAAAAGGCATTAATTCAGGTTTTTCGTGGCTGAGTAGAACTCCATGGCATACATGTACCACATTTTATTAGTCCAGTCATGCACTGATGGGCAGTTGGGTTGATTCCACATCTTTGTGGTTGTGAGTTGTGCTGCCATAAATGGAAATGCAAACCAAAACCACAATGAAATCTCACCTAACCCCAGTGAGAATGGCTTTTATCAAAAAGTCCCCAAACAACAGATGTTTCTGTGGATGCAGAGAGAAAGGACCGTTTATCCACTGTTGGTGGGACTGCCAGCTAGTCCAACCTCTATGGAAATTCCTCAGCATGGAGATTCCTCAAAGAACTAAAAGTAGACCTACCATTCAGTCCAGCAATCTACTATTGGGTATTTACCCAAAGGTAAAAAAAAAAAAGTCATTTTATCAAGAACAACTGTTTTCAATGATACATTCTCCCTACTTCTTCCACAAATTTGATTAAATTACCCCCCCCCATACAGTTTGGTTTCCTTGTAGCTCAAAGGCAATAGTGTCTTTACATTTGAATCGTGGGAGGAATCTTTTAAAACACAAGGGCACATCCAGCGCATGGCCCCAGACAAATTAACTCAGGATCTGTGGCGAGCGGGAACCCCGGTATCAGTATTACCTGAGTATACAGGTGGCCTCCCACATCCTAAACCCCTGTTCTGAAACGACACCAAATTTATCTGCAGTGTAGACACAACCACAGATGTTTAGCCTGAACCATAATGTCTCATGATTGGGCTGTTTATAAATTGCTCTGTGTTTACTAACTGCTGTGCTGAATAATTTATTGAGTAACGATGAGGCTGAGCATAACATCGTTGATGTTGATGTATCGTCTCCTGTGCATAAAGTGCCATGTCACCGTTGCACGTCGTGGCAGAAACAATGGGAGGTGAAGGAGGCCGTTCCGCGGCCCAGATGCCCTGAGCTGAGGGTGCGGCTGAGATTTATGCCGCTTGGACGATTCCCCGGGTCTGCCGTGCAAGGACACGGTGGATCCGACGGCTTCGGGAGGTCAGGCCCCTGAGAAACGTGGCCCAGGCAGGAAGGGCCCGGGTGGGGGCTGTTCTGATGTCCAGGTGCTGGGGAGGATTTTACCACCTCCCCCACTTCCGGGAGGGCAGTTCTCCAAGCAGTGACCTTAAGCCCCACCCGAGCTCGGTTTTCAGACCTTCCACTCCACACCACGTCTCTGCCATCCCACTGACCTCCCTTCTCCTTCTCCAGGGCTTCCTGGAATACGGTTGGGTCAGTGGGTTGTTTGCATTAAGCAAGACAAACGGTGCCAGGAAGTCTGGGGGCAAAAACAGGTGTCCTCCTTGCCGGCCACTTTTGTGCTGTTGCTGTCGAAAGGAAATACTCACCGACAGCCGCTGGAAGATGCCTGGCCCAGCCCCTGGGAGGGGCCGTGTCTGTCTCTAAACAAGGCTGAGCATCTACGCCAGCCCTCCTGTTCCAACCTGCTCTGCCTTCTCAATCCCCACCCCGGAGACCCCCAAATCCCCCCAAATTCACCTGTGAATCTCCTTCCACTCCCAGCCCAAGGCATCTGCCATTGCGTCCCCCAAAATTCCCATGTTAAAGCCCTAACCCTTCACGTGACTGTATTTGGAGATGGGGCTTTTGCAAGGTGAATAAGATTGAATGAGGTCACAAGTGTAGGCCCTAAGCTAATAGGACGCGCGTCGTCACAAGAAGAGGTAGAGAGAGATCTCGCCGACGGCCAAGCTTCCCTGCTGCCCACGCCCAGCCGAGGACGGAGGGCCCAGACCCTTTCTTGTTAGCAACCGAGATTGCATCACTTGTGCAGACTGACGGAGGAGTGCTGGCTGCACGAGTCAGGGGCTTGCAGAGAAGCAGAACCAGTGAGATACAGATGTAAACGTGGAGATTTAGTATGAGAATCGGCTCCCATGAACATAGAGGCTGAGAAGTTCCACCATTGCCATACGCAGGCGGGAGCCAGAGGTATATCATTCAGTCTGAGTCCAAAGACTCCAGACCCAGGAGCTCGGATGTCTCAGGGTAGGAGCAGGTGGTTGTCCCAGCTCTAGGAGAGGAGGGAGGGAACTCACCCTTGCTCCGCCTCTTTTGCCCTGTCTGTGTCCTAGATGGATTGGAGGTCACCAACCCACATTGGAGAGGGCAGATCGTCCTTACTCAGTCTACCGACTCAAACGCTAGTCTCTTCCAGAAACAGCCTCCCAGACACACCCAGAAATGACGTTCTTCCAGCTACCTGGGCATCCCGTAGCCCCGTCAAGCTGACACGTGAAATGACACGGTCATGTTGGCCTCACGGTAACTGTCACAACAGCAAGAACGTCAGTGTCGTGGGGATCTGGGCTGTATGCAGCAAGTGCCTTAATCACCGTGAGTACGACCCCCGCACTGAGTAAGGATGATCTGCCCTCTCCAATGTGGGTTGGACGTGGGGGCAGTTGAGACGTAGACTGTCTCTCCAGGTCACCACGACCTGCGCTGGGTTTAACAGACACGCACAGGTATGCATAGACTTCCATATCTTCCCCATTCTGGTCGATGCCTCCTCCACCTCCTCATCATCACGACAAGAATAATTAATAATAATAATAGAAGTCATCTTTTTAAAAGTCAGAGGGTCAGTGCTACTTTGTTTTGGGAAGTCTTTTCTGCACACATTTAATCGCTCTGTCATAAATTGCACATATGTTGGGGTACGCGTGCTATTTTGACAAATGCGTTTGGTGTGTAATGATACAATTGGAGTCATTGGAATACCCGTCACCTCAAATATATCTCATTTCCGTGCGTTGGGAAGATTGCAATTGTTCTCGTATTGCTATTTTGGAATATGCAATAGGTTGTTAACTACAGTTTTCCTACGGCTAGAACTTATTCCTTTTTTGCAGCTGTGCTTTGTAGCCCTTGACCAACCCGTGTTCATCTCCCCTCCCCCTTCCCTTCCCCAACGCTGGTGACCACCATTCCACTCTCCACCTCCTCGAAACCCACTTTTTTTTAGCTCCCCCATGTGAGTGAGAACATGTGATGTTTGTCTTTCTCTGCCTGTCTGATGTCCCTTAACACGACGACCTCCAGTCCCGTCCACGTTGCCGCAAAGGACGGAATTTTATTCTGTCTCTGACTGCGTAAGATACCCCATCTTCTCCATCCATCCGTCCGCAGATGGACGCTTAGGTTGATGCCGTATCTTGTAAACAGAAGTGTTTACGAAGAAAAGGGAACTCGTGTAATCTGGAGGGGAGGAAAAACATCTCAAACACTGAGACTGGGACCCGTCAGAGACCCCTGTTGGACAAGACTGATGACACAAGTTGTGCCTTGCACGAGAGGCTCTGAAACCCCGCCTCTCGCCTCCCCCCAGCCTCGCAGCTGGCGTGACCTGTGGACACAGAGAGAAGGAGCAATTTATTAATTCACACAAAAGTACCCCAAACCCCAGCCCCATCCCGAAACCATGGATGTGTAAAACTAAGGAGGATTCTCCAGGGACCCTTCAACTGTGGCAGCTACCAGAGCAGCAGAGGACGGAATCCCGAGTCTCTACGAGTGTTTGCAAACGTTGCAAACCAGAGGAACTTGCGCCAAATCTGGAAAGAAGAGATGTGTCTGCAGGGCCTGTGTGTTGTTGTTAAGAAAATCTGAATGCATTGACAATGTTTAAAAATCAGGGCTTTCAATTTTCTAAAAGTGGATTTGTGACTTTCTTGTAGGGAAAAAAAAGATAAATCAGAAGATCTGTTGATACTGACCCTACGTTCTTTTCCCGCACAGCACGTGAGATCCGGGCAGGGGCGGCTTGAGGGGTCGAGGCAAGTTGGCCGATCCCCACTCCTGCTGCCCCCCCCCAGCCGGCTGTGCCCCTGACCTCGTGACCCTCCCGGCCGCTGCAGTGTTTGGGGGGATCCTTTCCCCATTACTTACATCCTTACGTGCATCACAGGTCTAGACAGCTTTACAAGCACGTTCAAGTTGCTCGATCCCACCTGGATTTAATGTCTTAAGAGAAGCCTCTCTCGTCCCTTCCCCTATTGGTGGCTTCAGATGACAGTTTGTGCCGTCCGCTGTTCTCTTTGCCGCTGGAAAACCCAATTGTCACGTCGTCTGTCACTTGCAGCATGCGGCAGTCGTGGCAGATAGAGCCCCAGCTGCTCAGATGTGCCCCAAGCAGCCTCTCACAGCGAGGTGGGATGTTTAAAAAAATAACACAGGGGCCGCAGCCCCTCCTGGTCTGACCCGGCCGCCCGGGAGCATTTCAGACGTGATGGCAGATTCCTCGATTGCCTTCCCGAGCATTCTGGCAGCAAGAGGCAGCAAGAGACAAGTGCCACCAGCTTCCTGCCTAACTCACCTGACAAGCGAGATCAGATACCACGCTGCTAACACAGTGGGACTGAGATATGAATTAATTTTTAAAAAGCAGCGTGAGGAACAGATAAGGCTTATCAAGTGACATTTTTAAGAGACAGATCATGGATGAGGGAGGAGGGCGATAAGCTCTCTGTGCGTCACATTCTGTCCAGGAAGGCGAACATCATTTTCCTGGCACTGGTGTTGCTTCCTGCATCCCAGCAGGTCTGCACGCAGACGCCACAGACACACCTGCACACACGCACACACGCACAGAGGCATGTGCCCTCCGTGTCGTTAGCAGGGCACTCAGCTTTGTGAAACAAAAGCCTGCATGTAATAGCCTTTAAAAGGTTGGGGTTTGTGTGTCTCAAACAACAAGGAGATGTAGTAGGGACCCCCACGGCCGGTATGATGGCTAAATGATACAACGGGGTCTCCGCCTCCACCTTCCTGTGCAGTGCCACCTCACCTTTGCAAGGTGGCAGCTGCACCTCCAGGCATCACATCAGTATTCCAAGCAAGAAAGAAGAGGAAGGGAGGGTAAAAAGCCTCTGCCCTCTGAAACGATGCCTCCGTATCAGGCAAAAGACTCGTTTTCTGGAAATTTCATGAAAGAGACTTCTCCTTACAACTCATCGGCCAGAAATATACACGTGACCTGGAGCCAGAGCCTTTTGTCTCTTTGGTGCGAATATTGACAACTGGAGTGAACTGGTTTCCGTTGGTGAGGAGGACGAAGGCAATGGATTTTGAGTAAACGGTTTGCAACACTGGTCACCGTCATGGAATCCCTCAGTCGCTGAGTACCCTTCTACTCCGGACCCAGGACACACGGGGGTCTGTAAGGTTGAGCGTTAAAAAAGTAAGTAAATAGCAGTTGGAAGGAGAGGAAGGAAAGAAGGGAGGGAGAAAGGAAGGATGGAAGGGAGGAGAGAAAGAAGAGTTTCTGTCCTAGAAGCATTCACCTCCGCTAAAGGAAGCAAATATGCAAATAGATATTTAAATTAAATGAACATAGAAGTCACTATTATTAGGGCACAGTAGAAGCTCAAACAAGAATGGGGAAGTGTGGCAGAGGGGTCAAGGAATATGTCAAACAGGTGGACATACGTGTAAGGTGCAGTTATATACGATGTGTGTCTATACATGTGTGCATTTGTGTATGTGTAAACACACGTTCTATATGTGCGGATTATCAGCTGGAGTTTAGCTGCATGACAGGGATGACACCTCATTAGCTTTGAGCCACCGTACAGAAAACTAGGATTGTCACTCAGTATTTCAGTTATAAACAACAGGAAACCAAAAATTTTAGAAAGAAGGGATAGAAAAAGAAAGGGCTTCATGAACCTATTGAGCTAAATGCATCCTGGGGTGGGAGTAACATCAGGTCTGGCTGGATCCAGGTGCTCAAATTATGCCCCCGGGACTTTCTGCCTCTGGACACTCCTCAGCTTTCTGTCCATAGTTGGGCTTGCATCTCGGTTTCTCTTCTCCTCCTGCCCGGCCCCACTTCTTTCCCCCTTTGACATGTGATTGTTCCTATTAAACATCATGCACACAAAATTCTAGCCCAGTATCCGCTTTCAGAGATCCCCACTCGGACAAGGATTCATTATTCCCTTGCTCAAAGCCTCAGCTTTGGGTAAGAACAGCCAAGCCTCTTACGACAAATTACCTCTTGACAAGGGCGTTTGACACCTGGTCTAGGAAGAACAGTGTCTTCGCTTACCTGTGAGGAGACTGGACCGTCTCCAGCAAGCGAGTGGGGCTGCACCCCCAGATGTCCACACCTGACAGCTAAACTGCAGGTGGAACCCGACACACATAGAATCTAACGCTGTCAGCTCAGTACTGAAATAAATGACGAGCAAAGACGATTTGTGTTTATCCACGATCTCTTTAATCCGTGCAGTTGAATTGCTGGGTGGAAGGAAATGTCCCACATTCACTTAAAAACGCAAACGGGATTCTTGGTCGGTAGCGATGATCGTCGCTAAATCTACCAGTGGTTTCCTCCACTTTCATCAGACGTGGCAAAGGAAGGTGGAAAGTGTTTGGACAGACGTCAGCTGCCCTCTCCAGCCCAGGTGAGGCTGAGTTTTTACCTTCCACGTGTTTCCACGGAGATTGCACATCCACTGGGATGCGGTCTCCATGAGAACAGAGATCTTGTCTGCTGTGGTCATTCCAGCACCTTGAACAATACCCGCAGCAACTATGCGGGGAATGGATGCGTCGTCTTCGAGGACTAAGATGTGTGCTCCTTCGATTCTTATATATGGGCCCATGGCGCGGTAAGAGGTCAGAGTCTGACGCTAGACAAAGTGAAACAAAAGCACTAACCTTCCTGGAAATGGCAATTAATACCACCTAGGTCCCCCCAAAACACTAAACAAAAGTTATTTCTGGCTGGATGCGGAATTGCGACTGCAAGCTGGCGTTGGATGCCTCCCAAAGCCCTCTGCAAGCTTTGCATAGGAGTGGCCCTGAACACTCCGCGTAAATGATCTCGTTTAATTGTCACGCCAGTGCTGGGAGCCTCACATAGTGGTGCAGGTCGTGCGTTGCACAATTTAAAGATGCACCACGCTGACTACGTGAATGATGTCACCTGGGGTTGTTCAGTGTGCTGTCTGCACACCATGCCTGGACGCCCGGTCATCACTCAAAGAGATAGTTACAATTATTGACCATTTTATGGTTTAAAAACCTGAGGCTTAAGGAGTTAAGCATTATCTAGCATAACTAGTACCATATGTGGATTCTATTCTGGGTGTAATTCACTCCAAAGTCCGTTCTCTGAACCTCTCCATTCCGCTGCGTATACTGCTGTCTTATCTAGGGAGCGTTCATGACGAACAAATGACTTTCCACCCTGTAAAAGCTCTCGGTGGGTAACGTGAACTGTTACGATTAACAGGTGGGTGTTTGAAGCCTGAGATAGAAGCAGGATGCAGTCGGTTCTATTTCTTCTACGCGAAACTGATAACAAACATACTGAACCGGTCGTATGAGAAAAGTAAACTTTCCGATCAAATTCTTCTTTCCTGCAGCTTTGTGAGATTTTTAGTAAATCACCCATCATTCCCCAAACCGAAGAGGCAACATTGACTTAAAGTTTATCTTTAATTATATTTAAATCGCAAGGCTTAACTGAATGTATTGACATTTATACCAAGAAATTAATTGACATTCTATTAACCTCAACCAGCAAATTAATTCTTCAACCGCAGACCTTGGGCACTCGAAGGCTGAAACAATTATGTATTGATCGCTGATAAGGCCTAACTTTCTCACTTGGGAATTTAACAGCCGAGCCTCACGGAACAGAACCATCTCTTTCACATGAGGAGTCGACGAGATACAAATTTGAATTTTTTTTTATCGCAGAAGAATAAAGCATCGGAGCCTCCGAGCACTTGGATTTGTCACGTCGGATGCGAGTGGAGGGAAACCACTGGTAGATTTAGCAAAGATCATCACTATCCACTAAGAATCCCGTTTGCATTTTTAAGTGAATGTGGGACATTTCCTTCCACCCAGCGATTCAACTGCGTGTGTAAAGAGATCATGGCTAGATAAACGCAAATGGTCTTAGCTCGTCATTTATTTTAGTACTGAGCTGACGGTGTTAGACTCTTTGTGTGTCGGATCCCACCTGCAGTTTAGCTGTCAGGTGTGGATGTCTGGGGGTGCAGCCTCACTCACTTGCTGGATACGGTCCAGTTACTATGAGCAAAGATGTTGCTTTCCCTAAGACTTGTCAGGACCCTAAGATTCACACGCAAAGCTGCCTTCTTTTTTTTTTATCATTTCAGATTATTACAGGGGTACAAACACTTTGGTTACATAAATTGCTTTTGTACCATTTGAGTCAAAGGTATAAGTGTATCCATCCCCCAGATAGTGTGCATTGTACCTGTTAGCTGTGAATTTACCCATCTCTTCCTCCCCGTCCCTCCTGCTTGATTTCCGATGAACGTTACTTCCATTTGTGCACATAAGTGTTGATCGATTAGTTCCAATCTGATGGTGAGTCCGCATGGTGCTTGTTTTTGCATTCTTGTGTTACTTCACTTAGCAGATTGGGCTCCAGCTCCATCCAGGATAATATAAGAGGTGCTAGATCACCATTTTTTGTGGCTGAGTAGAACTCCATGGTATACATAGACCACATTTTATTAATCCACTCATGGATTGATGGGCACTTGGGTTGATTCCTCATCTCGGCAATTGTGAATTGTGCTGCTATAAACATTTGCGTGCAGGTGTCTTTTATAGAATGTCTTTCTCTCCTTTTGACCTGTCTGATGACATATCCTGCCGAGATGGAGTGTAGAGAAATCCCTGCTAGTGGGTTTTCTCTTAAACAATAAATATGGAGGAAGTAGTACAAGAAGCAGCACTGAGTTGCCAGATGTAGCAGATGAGACGTTTCTAATTAAAAATTCTTGAGAACAAAGCGGATGGGGACATGCTAGACCACGTGCAATCGTCAATTGGAGTTAGAGGGTCGAAGGAGTCCGTGTGCAGAGCCGGCACTTCAAAGACAGACCCTGCTTCCCATCCCAGAGGAGGAGAGATTTAGATATTCAGGAAGTAATCGTGTCTAATTGGTTTGCTTACCTTCCTTGCCAATTCCACCTTATTCTGATCTTGGATTTTCCACCCCAGTCTCATCCAGGGCTTCGTGGCAGATGCTAAGCAGAAAGAGTCCAAGGCAGCCCAGATACCTGTTTATGCAGACGAGATGTGATCTCCAGCAGTCTGCAGCCTGGCACGAATGCTAATGTGTCTGTGGCATACAGATTGGATTTTTTTTATGGGAAAAAATCTCCCAACAAAAAGACATATATAAAAATAAAATATCTCTCCATCTCCAAGTGGATATGTTTCCTTTAAAAAAAAAAAAAAGTCATGATGCGGAAATGAAAGAGTCAGCTTTATTTTCTTTCTATGTTCATCTGTAGGAGAGATTCCAGCTCACGTGTGGAAGCGCTTTCAGATCGAGGGTGGGTGGGGAGGGGCAGCTCCAGAGGATTTCAAGGACGTTTCACTTATAAATAGAATTTTGCCTTTTGTTGGAGGCTTCCGGTTCTCCACCTCCCACGACAGTCCCGCCTTTATTTTACCTTGGGGATGTTGGAAACCTTTAGTGGAAGATAGCAGGTACCCTGCGAAAGATCACTGAAAGTCAGTCTGTGTAAAATAGAGACTGAAAGGTCATAATAAAAACAGGGATACATGAGGTTTGATTGGGAACTTATATTTTTGTAAATGAAGCTTCACACCGAGAAGATAGGTTATTTCATCTCAAATCAACAGAAGTTATGATTGGAACTATGGGTTTATTCTTAAAGACTGAAACTGGCATTGATTGTATATAGAAAAGGTAATCTCTCCAAAAAAAAAGTTAACATTCCTTCAGTTTTGATCAATTTGGAAAAAGTAGTCTGTGTCCTCATTAAGTTTTCTAAATGGCTTATGTGAGCCTTGTGTCAGTCACGTCACCTGTGTTCGAAGTGCCTAACTTGTCGTCATCCTTGTTGGTTTTGTATTTTTTGGTCCCTAAGATGTTAATTCCAGTGCGTCCTTGTTCGTCAGTCATTTTGTGTGTGGGTCAAGTAGTACAAGCAGTTTCCTCCGGGATGCCATTCCCTGTTTTTGTTATAGATGGCATCTTTTAAGGGATTTGAAATGCCCCTTTGCCAGTAGTATTGTGTAGCATTTGCCTGTCATTGTATTGATTTATTATAGTTTATTCCCATCTCAATTAAGATCATTTTGTGCTTTTT
>CAUYPO010002513.1:0-61816 GCA_963574435.1 Cheirogaleus major | reverse complement strand
TGGTGGCGCATGCCTGTAGTCCCAGCTACTCGGGAGGCTGAGGCAGTAGGATCGCTTGAGCCCAGGAGATTGAGGTTGCTGTGAGCTAGGCTGACGCCACGGCACTCACTCTAGCCTGGGCAACAGAGTGAGACTCTGTCTCAAAAATAAATAAATAAATAAAAAATAAAAATGCTTAATACTGGTTGCAAGGCTATCTAGAGAAGTAAAAGACACACGAGTGCTGCCTTCTTTAAAGTGCTTTCTCATCAGACAATCACAGGCTGTGCTAACAAAGTCCAAGGCAAGTCCTAGGTGCTGTACTAGAATATGGGCAAGGAGTGAGGAGAGCACAGGGAGGAATCATTCCAAAGCAGGGAAGGATTTATAGACGTGACACTCGACCTTGGTCTGGAAGGATGGATGCAATCAGAGGACACAACATGAATAGAAGGTCAGAGTCAGGGGAAGGGGAAGGTGCCTACACCGTGCAGGCTGTGGCATTTGGTCTTATGCTACAGGCAATAGAGAAAGCCAAAGGTATAGAGCAAGAAAACGAAATGTGGGTAAGTTAGGAAAATGCCCAGGGGATGGCAGAAAGCATGAGGTGGGAGTGAAGGGAGGAAGCCCAGAGTCCAGGCCATCTGCTGGAAGGCCATGCAGTGTGTCTGGCGAGAAGTGGCTCAGCACAAGGTGCTGGGTGAAGCTGGGCATCAACTTCCACCGGAAGGTGGGCAACCCAAGCGCTAGCTCCGTTCTAATGCTAACTGTGTGTGTGGCCTGGGCCAACAAAGTGAGTGGGTGGACTAGGTCAGTGCTTCTTAATTACTGGTGTGCAACCACCGCCAGGCTGGCTGCCTGGAAAGCTGGATAAAATGCAGATTCCTAGGCCCCAGGCTCCTACTCTAAGTCCCCCTGAAACAAGTGGTCTAATTACTAATATTTGCATGCAATAAATACTTATTTCTGAGTTGCTATATTGTGCTACCAAAAGGGAATAAATGGTGAATAAGGAGCATAGAGAAAAGAAGCAGACAAAAAGATAAAATTAACAAAATTAATAAAATGCCATAATCCATGTCTTTAGCAACAATCATTTGTTCCTCCACTAAGGGGCCACCACTTGCGCTATTTTTGTGGCCCTTACGTTTGTTTTCACAGAGGCTGCATTTTGGTGTTTGTTGTGCTCAGGGCCTGCCTCCTCCCTGTCGTGTAGGATCCATTCTTGCTGCTGTCTGCGTGCTGGGCTCCCCCGGTTTCCCCACCTCACATGGGAGAGGCAGTTTTCAAAATTCTTGATAGTGACCCACAGTAAGAAATTCATTTACATCTAACTACCTATAAATAAAAACAAGTTTCAAAAAATAATGTCTACCCTCACAACTCATACTGCCTTTCAATATTTTCCATTCGATTCTATTAGGTGTTTAGCTGCTGACTCTGACTCAGGAAACTGACTCAGGACTCGCTAACGAGCTGTAACACAGTTTGGCTCACACCGCATGACAGGGAATCAGTCTGTTTCCTTAGAACGGCCTTCCTTGCAGAGATAGAAAGTTCACTTAAGTTTAAAGGTCTTTAATGTGAACCAGAAAGCCATTTAAGTATCTTTTAAAAAACAAGGGAATGCAATACCAACTGAAGCAGTGAGAGCCATTAATTATTTTAAAAGAATAAAAAAAATTAGGTAATAACAGGACTTTGACCCACAGACCTGGCTGCCAGACCTCATTTGGAAGGCTTTGCCATAGCTCCAAAGAGCACTGGGATGTCTGTTCCCTTTGTGTCCTGGGCAAGAGTCCAGTTGGCATTTTGGCCAAGGTCTTGTTGGTCATTAAGAATCCTCAGTCAGCTGAGAAGGCAACCCCAGCGATTGCCTGGGAGGGCAATGCCAAGACTATATGGGACTATATCACTGAGTCCTTGGTAGGTTACACTGGTTAGCCTTAAGAATGATGTATAGAAATGTTTGAGAAATAAATCCCTTAAGATGAATAACTGGTATTTAGAAAAAATCTTTGCATACTTGGTATTTTAATTATTTATAATGTGTAAGATCATTCGTCTCATAGTTCCACTTTAAAATATCTGGTTGAGTAATTTAGACTTGTGACTTAAAATTAAAATGTTAAAAACACGAGTTTAATTTATTCATTTTACAGGTATTACCTCACATTTGAGAAGGCTTAGGTTGTTAGACAATTGAAGTAGTTTATAAAAAGCTTCTGTTTTTGGTAAATTTCAAACATATACAGAAGGAAAGGCCAGATTATAATGCACCCAGTTTCAATTCTCCATTCATAGTCAATCTTATTTCTTCTAATATTACATATTCCCACCTGCCAAGCAGCTCCTTCCTACCAAATTATTTGAAGCAAATCCCAAACATTATATAATGCAATCTGTAAATACAGCCATTTATCTTCCAAAAAGGGTCTTTTTAAACAGACAACAATACCACTATTGTGTCTAAAAAAGCATTTTAATTCTTAATGTCATCAGATATTCTGTAAAGGTGTATATTTCCCCAATCATTTTCATGCACATACATACACACACAGAATGAAACGGGATTGGAAAAAGTCATACATCAAAATTGGTAGATGTTTAAGTTTCCTGGCTTCTATAGGTCCCCTGCCATCTTTGGGTTTTTTGTTTTGTTTTGTTTTTTTGTTTTTTGGAATTTTTGAATTTCTTTGTGGAAGAAACAGACTCATTTGTCCAGTAAAGTTTTCCAGACTCTGGGAATCACTCATGGTACCCTTGTGGTTTAGTTTAACATTTTCCTCTATCCTTCATGCAGACTATAAATTAGCAGTTGGACCCAGAGGCTTGATCAGATTTAGGTTCTGGGGTTTTTTTGTTTGTTTTTTTTCCTGTAAAACCTCATGATAGGCGGTGATATGTGTTTCCACCAAAAAGCACACTGTCCGGATGTCTGGTGCCTACATTTCTGTGACGTGGCAGCCATAGATGATCACTGCCTAGTGATGAATTCCTCAGAGGCTACACGGGGTGACAGCCCTTCCCTCCTCCATTAGCTGGATCACATCTAGAAAGAGAAACTCCCGCTCTCCAATGTCTGATTACCCCGAGACATGGAGCTCAGAAGAAAGGCAGGATCGATCAATTCTTGATTCTTTCCCTCTATTTACCAGGTTGTTTGTTTTGTTTTTTTTAAGATAATGAGGCAGTTACTTAATGCCCTCCAGAGGTAACTAACTTGGTTTTCTTCATTCTCTCTTTTCCTCCTGTTACTATGACTCAGGAATTTGCACACATTTGCTGTGTTTCAGTCCACCGCAGTGACATTCTTACTGGTCCCCCAGCCCCACGGGAGCTTACTCAGGTTGGCTCCCAAGTCCTTTTGGCACAACCTTACTTATTTTGACAGTAAAGTACTTTAAAGGGACGTAGAAAATATAAAACTTACAAATGCAGTTTATTTACTTATTTATTTTTTTGAGACAGAGTCTCACTTTGTTGGCGGGGCTAGAGTGCCGAGGCATCACCCTAGCTCACAGCAACCTCAAACTCCTGGGCTCAAGCAATCCTTCTGCCTCAGCCTCTCAAGTAGCTGGGACTACAGGCATGCGCCACCATGCCTGGCTAATTTTTTCTGTATATTTTTAGCTGTCCAGTTAACTTATTTCTATTTTTGGTAGAGATGGGGTCTCTCTCTTGCTCAGACTGGTCTCGAACTCCTGAGTTCAAATGATCCACCCGCCTCGGCCTCCCAGAGTGCTAGGATCACAGGTGTGAGCCACGGCGCCCGGCCAACAAATGCAGTTTAAAATGTTCAAAGAAATATAACTCAATGTTTTAATGAAATTAATCACTCACCAATGACTCTCTTAAAAATGGTTGTTAAAATTTGCTAGATTTATAAATTGATGTTCTGTCAGCTAAGATGGAAAGCTCAAAAAAAAATAAAGGTTTTGAATTTATAACTTTATAAAATCAAAATTTGTTATTTAAAAAAGCAATTGGTTGTTTCCAACCAATCTAAGGACATTAAAAAAGCAATCCCTGTCTGCTGGACATGGGTGGCTCTGGTACCAGGACTATGTCTCACCACCCGGGGAAGCGCCGTGGCAGGATCACTGAACTGGAAGACACTCTGGGATCATCTGATTTATACTTTCACCTCATCCCTGAATCTCCCGAGTTGCAATCACCCACCCTCCCTACTTAAATAGATCTCATACCAGGGAGCACAACATTTCTTGCAGCATCCAATTTTCTGCAGTGTCCTGTTATTACTGGAGGGAGGGCAGAATTTTGTTTTCATTCCATTAATGAGCATCTATCAGACACTGGGCTAGTTGCTGGGAAAACACTGGTGACTAAACCCCAGCCTGCCCCTGCAAAGCCAGGAAAGCAGACAGGGAACCAACTCTGTTTAACCCAAGTACTATTCAGAATGCTGTGGGTGCAGGAAAGAGAGTTGAAAATGGTATGAGGAAGGCTGAGAAAGCTATCGAGAGAAGGTGACATCTAAACTTTGACTTCCCAAAGAGCTCAGATTTGGCCAGGTGGAAAGGAGACAAATGCATTCCAAGTTGGGGAACAGCATACACAAGGAGAACTGCAGGACAGCAACGAGGCTAGAGCCTAAGAGTTAGAAAGTTTGCCCTTGACTTCACCTCCCTCCACCAAGGGTGCCAATTCTGCCCTCCAGAGCCAAATTCAGGATGAATAACAGAGCTGATGTCCAGTGAGCGCAGGCACTGTTCTAAGAGCTTTACATGCGTTCACTCATTTAATCCTGATAACCATACCTTGAGGGAAGCATGACCATTATCCCCACCTTACAGATGAGCAAAGACGTTAAGAAACTTGCTCAAAGCCCCAGGATAAGAAGCAGAACCAGCATGTGAATCTGGCAGCCTGGCTCAGAGCCGGCTCTCGCCACTCTGCCAAACGGCTGCTGGACACCAGTTCTGCCTCTTGGTCCGCCCACTCTCACATGGAAAGAGCAGGAAAGACTGGCTCCGATTTACAGGCTTTTTCTTTTGTAATTCGAATTTTTTTTTTTTACAGCAGTTTTTACTGCATTCTATGGGTTTTGACAAATGCATAATGACATGTATCCACCATTATAGGATCATACAGAATAGTTTTGTTGCCCCCAAAATCCCCTGTGCTCCACCTAGTCATCCCTCCCTCTCCCAA
The DNA here is from genome assembly GCA_963574435.1 of Cheirogaleus major. Lineage (NCBI taxonomy): Eukaryota > Metazoa > Chordata > Mammalia > Primates > Cheirogaleidae > Cheirogaleus > Cheirogaleus major. The sequence continues at coordinate 56,662 of CAUYPO010002513.1, read as the reverse complement.
GCCCTTGGCAACCACTGATCTTTTTATTGTCTCCATGGTTTTGCCTGTTCCAGAACGTCATGTATTAACAGATGGGATCGCATAGTAGGCAGCTTTTTCCTACTGGTTTCTTTCACTTAGCAGGATGCTCTGACGGTTCCTATGGGTGCTTTTGTGGCTTGCGAGCATATTTCTTTTGATCATTGAATCATATCCCATTGTATGCTATACTAAAATTTATCCATTCGCCTATTGAAGGACATCTTGGTGGCTTCCAATTTGGGGCAATTATGAATAAACCTGCTATAAACGTCTGTGTGCAGGATTTTGTGTGGATGTAAGTTTTCAACTCCTTTTACCACAATCTCATCTTTTGTAATGGTTCCATCAGCATGCTGGCCTACGCTGAATTCACAGGCTAACTGGTTAAAATCCTCCAGGGTTCTATTTCTCAGATGCCACTTTTGAATCAAAGTATGTCTTATTCAATTTGTTCTCGTTTGACACTGCCCATCATTCGAACCCACAGACTTTAATGGTGGCATCAATCACATCTGTCCTCTTGTCCAGCTTCACATTTGGTATCAGTCCTCATCAAGACTACTGATCAAAGATATTGATCGGTCCTGGAGTCCTGTCATTCTCCATTAGCAGAGTGATCTAGAATTATCAATCAGCACTTCTTGAGTACAGTACACAATCCGGTCTGCCACTACATGCTTGTCCCTATCATTCCATTTTATTCACAAAGACAGAATAACACCTTTCGGACCGCATAGAAATCTCTAAGACAAACACCAGGGACTGCACGTTTTGGGGCAAACTGCATGTTATTTAAATCATCATAACTACAGAGCATAATGCACTTCAGGTGATGTTTTTCAATAATTATAACATTTTTATTTACAAAAACAATTAAACAACTAATTAAATAATTAAAGTTCCTAGTACTTTTTTAACATGTGGTACTGTGTAAAGCATTTTCCTCTATGAAGAGGGACCAAACAAAATTTACATACGTATCTAGATTCGCTCCTTTTTCCATGGGCAGCACAAACTCTGCAGGCTCTCGTAGGAAATTTTTTCTTTCCACTCACTAGAATACACATAGGTTCATGCTGGTTCATATCACCTGACAACCTTTTGGGTGGATCTTTACGAGGTGTTCTCCTTGCACCCCCAGGGGAAGGGCTGGACAGATTTGAGAAAACTCGTGAGCGGTCCTTAACAGATGGCGCGCGAAACATGAGAAAACTCGTGAGCGGTCAGAAAGGTGATAAGAGCTTTTCCTAAATGCTTTGCTGAGACCTACTGCATTCCTAAGGTCTAAGAGTGTCTGCAAGTGCTGATGTGCTTGATGGCTGCTGAAAATTACTTTGAGGCGTGTAATAGTTCTCTGCAGAACCACTAGACTCTGTCAAAAACATCATGGGACGCAGCTGGAGCCAAAGCCCCAGGGTAACCTTGCTGCTCTGCTCATGCACAGAATTCACAGAAATGTGGTAACCATGAAGGAATTTGAAGGCAAAAACGGCCACACACAGGTGATTTCATTATCACGGGGGTGTTGCAGTCAACATGCTGGATGCCCAGGAGATTATGAGAGCACAGTGATCGTCTACAGATGCTGCAGTGGGGGTCTGTGGATAGACATCATCCTCACTCAGGAACACCATGATTTCTGAGGTCCAGGGCAAAGTGAAAATGCAGAGACATCATCTGGGCTGGAGAAGTCAACACTCCCCTTCCCACTCTTCTGTTGCCCCAATACAGACACATAGGAGATCCCCAAGATATTGCAACCTGCACTCCAAGGCACAGTCAGGACCTGGATCCGGGGCGGGTGGGAGGCCCCAGCCTGGTCACCCACTGAATGCACCACTTCATTGCCAGCCGAGGTGAGGACGAACACCGCCTGCCTTGCAGCTGCAGGGCACTTGCCCCTCCTGCTCAGGCCCCTTCTAGGGGCAGATGGCCAAAGTGGAACACAAACCTTCCCCACTGATGCAATCGGCCACCACCCTGGGCAGTTACACAGGGTGGAGTTGGGGAGGGAGAGGCTGGGAAGGGCGGGCACCAAGTGGCAGGGAGCGAGCTGCCAAGAACACATCGGGGGGAGGTGGGCCAGTGGGATGTAGGGCTACACATGAGCGGAGGCTCCAGGCCCCTGCGCATGCTCCAACGGCCCTCCACACTTCACTCACAAAACACAGATTCTGAGAAGAAAGTACTAAGAATCGCAAGACGACAACCACAGAGCATTAGTTCCCAAGTGCGGGGCATCCTGAAGCTCAGGCCGCATGTGGCCATACAGGTCACCGGCCTGTTCAGCCAGCCCTACCCTCACTCTGTCTTCGAGGTGAGGTCCCCATTATAGTGACCAACAGAGGCTTTTCGTCTCCTTAAAATAGTTTTCAGTTCAGTGAAAAAGGCCACTGACTCTTGTCTTTATCCAAATTCGCCTGGGGACCTACGACTGCATCAATGGATCCTAGAGCCACGAGGATTCAGAAGCACCACTTGCACCAATCCCTCAGTCTCCAGCTACCAGAAACATCTTTCTGTAGATTGATGGGCTTTTTATAACCAATAAAAAGAAAAAAAAAACTACTGTACTGTTTAAATTAAAAGATCATTTATTTACTGTAAGAGTTGCATGTTCTTTCGGCTGACGCAGAATATAACATTTATCTGATAAAGGATATTCCAGATTTGGAAACTAAGATAGGCAAACACTATTTATTATAATTATAAATATACATATCATAATAGGTAAATCTGACATATGACAATTCTATATTATATATTACAAGTACGTAAAATGTTATGTGCATAATAATACCCCATTTGTCTTATGAAGACACAGTGTGGTTTGGCTGCTGTGGAAAGGCACAGTTCTGTAAATCACCATGTGTACTTTCTTTTAGCAAGTTAGGGCCCATTTCTACATCTTAATGTGATGATTGCTTTAAAAAAATGCCACATTAGCCAGCTGACTCATGTTTAGCTTATGACTACCACAGCCTACATTGGCTAAATCTACTTGCTTTTTCTACTGTTTTTTATTTCTGCTATACTTTTTTCTTTTTCTTTTTTTTGAGACAGAGTCTCACTGTGTTGCCCCGGCTAGAATGTCGTGGTGTCAGCCTAGCTCACAGCAACCTCAAACTCCTGGGCTCAAACGATCCTATTACCTCAGCCTCCCGAGTAGCTGGAACTACATGCATGCGCCACCATGCCCGGGCTAATTTTTTACATGTATTTTAAGTTGTCCAGCTAATTTCTTTCTTTCTTTTTTTTTAGTAGAGACAGGGTCTTGCTCTTGCTCAGGCTGGTCTCGGACTCCTGAGCTTAAACGATCCACCCGCCTTGGCCTCCCAGAGTGCTAGGATTACAGGTGTGAGCCACCATGCCTGGCTGTTTATTGATATTTATACCTTTCAATCTTGATGCACAATTTAGAAGCGTGGCATCATAATATGAACATTAACAATGAAACTTCTATTTATTTTTTAAAGGAAGAAACATTTATCTCCTTTATATCATTTTGATGTTTATAAAATATAATTTTTATTTAAATATCTTTGGATTCCTTGTCCATCTATTGGTTTTCAAGCATGTATACACATGTGGAGCTCTGCTGCGGCTGCTCCAAGCAGATACCTGTGTCTGCTCCGGCTCAGCAATGGAGGAAGTCACGGCCAAGTGGCCAGGCTGGTCAGAGAGTGAGGACAGGCACTGCACTATGTGGACAAATTACATGATGAAAAAGAAGGTGAAGGTACTAGAGCAACCGTCAGTAGAACTTCACTCAGTGGCTAACTACAAAAAAATGTTTTCCGACTAGTTGTGTATCCATTTGACAAGGAAAATCTTCTATTACTCCATGCTGAGTTTTTGCAAAGCTAAATTGAATGGCTCAATAAGATAAATTTCTTATAAAGCAAAGAAAGGAACAGTTCACGAAAAGAAAAGAAAAGAAAAGAAAAGAAAAGAAAAGAAAAGAAAAGAAAAGAAAAGAAAAGAAAAGAAAAGAAAAGAAAAAACTTGTTCCGTAAGGGATAGAAAGGACGAGACTTAGTTCTTCCCACGTGTAAAAAACCAAACCAAATTTCTGGGTAAAGCACAACTCATTTTGTGCTATGAAATGAATGGTGCCAACAGCTAAAATATACATCCTTTTTGTCATCAAAGAAAGAAGGTCTATGGATAAAAGCACTGGAACCCTTCATAATTCTGATGTGGGAATTAATCTGCATTATTTGCTTTATAATTCTTCTAAAATTGAGATCCAAAAATGAGGTTTTGTGTGCCTTTACCGAAATACATATAACTGAAGACAGCCTAGACACAGTCCTTCATTTTTGCTGGCTGTATATAATCTTACCGTGGCTCTAAGTACAAAAGGAAAGGGGATCTTAAAAGGCACAGTGATTTACTAAACATTATTCAAGGTCCAGACCATCGCGTTTTACTGGAAAACAGTGATCTTTGCAAGAGTTAGGCACACTGACAGCCATCTAATAATATCTTAATATCACAAATTTCTGAATTTCAACTAACACTGGCCTTAATTTTTCCTGGCTTTTTATACAGATTCTACAAAATTAATTACTGAAGATTACTGTAGTATGAAATTAAATTATATATCAATAAGAAAGAAAGCTATCAAATAAATGATGATCCTCCCAACTGTAATATGCACCCCATTTTCAGAGCTGTTTTAAAACACATATGTGTGTTGGGAAGGGGGATATGTTTCTTAAAAATCAACAAAATACAGAGTTTTAAATAATTTGTAAAGAAGAAACACATCATAAAATGGATCGATATAAAGTAATATCAATTAATTATAAATCAGAGATTAACACTCAAAAGTCTTTTTTTCTAACCAGGTACTTCCTTAGTTGTGATGACCAAAAAAGTGAATTAGAAGTATGACAAAGGAGGGGAGAAAAGGCAGGGGAAGGGGGTGGGGCTTCTTTCTACATAGGGAGATGAGGAATTTTGGAAGACATCAATCAGCAGGGAAATGTTGAGTGTTAGCAATCAGCAAGAGCCCATGCAGTGGAGGAGGGAAACAGTCCTGCTCTAGGAGAAACAGGTCGTGATAACCCAGTGAATTCAGGGAATGTGCCCAGGTCAGCAAGGCGTGGTGCAGAAGCAGAGGGAACAGTGTGGAGGAGCCGCGGGGAGTTCACATTCTGTTTGCTTTCTTGAGCCCACGGAATGGGAGAAGCCACAGGGACGGCTGGGGTGGAACCAAGGCCATCTGAGGTCGAGGCCAAGTGGAATCAGACATGATCTACTCTGCTTCCTCGCACTGGAAGTATGGGAAAAGCCACAGGTAAGTAAAGTCAGCAGCACCCCAGGAAAGTGCAATGGGCTCCTTAGCTCCACCTACTGTATACACTGAATACCTGCCCAGTTGTAATGCCCACACCTTCCACCTGACCTGTCCTCCCCATACCTGTTCCGTTGGCAGATAAGGGGACTGCCAAGCAGGACAGGTCAGTCAACCCCTGCAGCCCACTCCAGCTGAGTCACCATCAAATATGACCAGATTCAGTCACAGAAAGGAGCTATCAGAAGAAGAAAGAGTATCAAATCAAAGTCATGCGTTGCAATGTAGTGCACGACAGTTACAGGGAAGAAATGGGTAGCAAGAGGTATGGCGAAGAAAGAAGAAATAAACACATGAAAGTCAGGAAGCCGTGATCATAGGCAGCCCAGTTAGTTTATTTGGATTTTTTTGCAACTGGCAAGGAGATATTCCAAGTATTTTCCCACTAGGAATTCATAATAGAATTTCAGGTCCTAATCACAGAGAGCTGTGCAGAGAGGCCCCAGGATGGCCAGTGAGAAATACCCTCACTTCCTCCACCTCAGTTCTTTCATCTTTAAGTTGAGGTATTGACTAGATAAGCCTTCCCCAAACTGCCTTGTCATCAGCAGAGTTACTGGAGCACTTTTAAAAATGACAGATTTCTGTGTCCGACTCTGGACCTGGCAGGTCAGAATTCTAAGGGCAGGTGCAGGAATCTACATGTTCATAGTCTGGTTTATAGACCAATGGACTGCAAGGATCTCGCAGGACATTTCCCTTTCTACATTCTCTGAGTCCATAAACCCTAGTTCCAGAGCATGCCATGTAACCGATCCAAGTACCAAACTGAGCTTCGGGGCCTCTTCCTACGTGCATAAATAAATGCATGTGCTGGTGTCTTAGTCCATTTGGGCTGCTATACCAAAATGCCATAGACAGCATGGCCTGTAAACAACAGAGATCTATTTCTCAGAGTTCTAGAGCCTGGGAAGTGTAACATCAAGGTCCCAGGAGATGTGATGTGTGGTGAGGACCTGCTTTCTGCTTCACAGATAGCACCTTCTTGCTCTGCCCTCATGGAAGGGGCAAGGGGTCTCTCCGGGACCTCTTTTACAAGGGCACTAATCTCATTCACATTCATTAGGGCTCCACCCTCATGACCTAATCCCCTCCCAGAGGCCCCACCTCCTAATACTATCATATTGGTGATTAGGCTTCAACATATAGATGGGGTTGGGGGGTACATAAATTCAGTTCATTGCAACTAGGTTCATCGCACAGTGATAGGTGCCAAAGAGGCTTCTAAGAAGAACAGTTCAGAGAGGGGAAGACACACACTAATAAATTCAAGGAACCTTGGGGCATGCCCAAGAAAGAAAGAAGCTGATACATAATGAGTACTCACCCTGTGCTGGGTATTTTCACATCTCTATCTCATTTACTGTGCCTAAACAACATGATGAATTTAGATATATGGAAATTAGACATCCATAACTAGATTATGTTGGAGCAATGTATCTAAAATTATGCAGCCTATAGTGGAAAGGGTCAGACTATAAACTTGAGTTTTCTTGACTCCAAGTCCATCGCTCTACTTACACACCACTTGTAAAGCAATCAATCTTCAAATGACAGAATGCTCTAGAGAGCAGAGTTGAAAAAGCAATTGTCATGTCAGCATCTACCTTTTAAATTCCCAACTAGTTGTGGTCAACCACTCATCAGTTTATGTGCACAGTCTGTTCAAGAGCCCATTCTAATGCACCTGACCCTGTACAGGGTCCCAGGAAGGAATTCAGCCACTCTGCAGTTCCAAGATTGATATCGTTGCCACAGCTGTAGAAGAGCTTCTTGTGTCTCCAACTACTCCACTCCCAAAACACCAAGAATGCAAAGAACTAGAATGTGGCCGAGGTGCATCTATGGGGCACCCACTCTCACCTTGGTTGTGCTCAGTGGTTCTGCCTGGCTCTCCAGCCCATCCCGACTCTGACTCCTCACCTTCCCCTCCTTGCCAGAAGCCCTGCCAGGGGTCTTCTCACCCAGCCCCAGTCAACCCCTTTCCAGGTGAATGAATCTTGATCATATCTTAATAACCCACTGTCCTAGATCACAGCCATATGGAGACAGATCATTCCTTGCCAAATTCCTGCCTGGACCCAACAGTAAGATTTCACACTGTCCAGACCCTCTCTCTCCTGGTCTGAAACCATGGTATTCACTTCTAGAACTAGGACTGAGGCTTTTACATCTCTTGGGCCAAGTGTACTAGTTTGCTAATAACAAAATTCCACAGACAGAGTGGCTTAAACAACAGAAATTTATTTTCTCACAGTTCTGAACACTGATGTCCGAGATCAAGGTGCTTGCAGGTTTGATTTTTCCGAGACCTCTCTCCTCGGCTTGCAGATGGCGGCTTCTCACTACGTCCTCACATGGTCTTTCCTCTGTGCATGTGCATCCCTGGTGTCTCACTCTCTTCTTATCAGGACATCAGTTATATTGGATCAGAGCCTACCCATATGGCCTCATTTAACCTTAATTACCTCTTTAAAGGTCCTATCTGCAAACACAGTCACATTCTAAGGTCTACTGAGGGTTGGGACTTGAACATTTGAATTTGGGAGGAACACAATTCAGCCCATGACACCAAGTGTCTGGACCTCTCAACTGCCAGTTCCAAGGTCACTTCCATGTCAAGGTTAACCAGCCCTGTGATGTGCCCTGTCAGCCCGCAATGCTGAGGACACATCCCATCTCCTCCCAAACTCCCTGCTGGAAAGGTAAACATTCTCTCAGGCTGCTACACTCAGTAAACAAAACTAGAACAAGGCTGCAATATCTGAACAAGCTATAAGAAACTGTGTAGATTAGAATGAGCAGGCTACTTAAGATCAGAGAAGCCACCGTATCCTGGTTTATACCATGTCCTGGCCTACTTAGGTTTGGACAATAAATTATATGTTCATCCTACTTAAAAATCTAAATGAACACATGATACAGAGAAGCAACTGCCTAATTTATTTCAAAAGCCCAAAACAGAAAATATACAGAGCAGTGAATTAGTAATTTTGTCATCCTATAGGGGCCACTTATCTGAAGGCCAAGGTCAAGTCCTTTATCAGTAATGGTGAAGCCACACTGCTCAGCAGAACTGACCTGGGTCATGCCATTCATGCACGTGCCTCTGTCTGAGAACATAGTCTGAGATGTGCGAGCAGCCTCCTTACACAGACCTTCCTTTAATATCTAGGACCACATATGCAGTAGTTGTTCCTCGAAAACATCACCCACTTTTATTTCTTATTCAATGCCAAAATGTTGGAGAAACCATATAAACCCAAAAGTGGATATGGATCCTTGTCATCACTGTTTCCACGGACATATTCAGTGGGCAGAACAGTGATGACACCCTTGGGCATCTGTCCCTACGGAAGGCAACCCTGGGATAAAGAATTCAAAGCTGGGGATTATAATCCCACTGGGTGCAGTTGTCCTGGCCATCACAGGGTGGGAGATGTTTTCCAAACCTGAGTTTACAAAAAAGGAGCCTGCAGTGGATCCAATGAATGTCCCTCTAGTTGCTGGTATGGAAGGCGAGAACCATGGCCCGTCAATTCCAGTGCATGGGAAGCTATGACTCCCTGCTATTCCGTGGCCAATCCTGAGACAGCACAAAAGGTGACAAATATCTGGGCACCAATACTAAATATCAGGAACGTCCACTCTGGTCCTCATGCCACTGGCCACGTTCCAGTTAAACTTTGATTGGCAGGGCCGCCTCAAGGCCAGAGACTATGTTGTGTCATCCCAGGGAGGAAACCCCTTCTTGACTTTTTCCTATGGATCAAATTAAAAGAGAAGACAGAGAGAAAGAGAGAGAAAGCATAAGCACACACCCATGTATGAGAGCACAAGCATGAGAGAGGACTGGTAGCTGCCTTATGGACCCCACTGCTTAAGTTCCCTAGACTCTCTTTCTAGAACATTCCAAACTAAGAGTGAACCTGGGATGAGAATGAATCTTTTTTGATGGTTGTCCATTTCTCTGGGTCCCCCAGCCTCAGCCCCAATCCTGGGACCTCCAGGGTCCCTCAGCGCAGTGTGAGGACAGGGCAAGAGGAGCCTCTCACACAAGCAGGTTATGGTGCCGGCTCCGGCAGAGAGAGAAGTACGAAATCGCACTCCTGCCGCACAGAACAGTCCTCAAACCACAAACCTGCGCAGCCGGATGAACCGAACCTAGATCTTGAAGTACAAGTAAAGTTACAAACCAGGCTTCCTTCAGGTTAAAGGTACTTCTATTTGAAATAATATTTTAATGTCCTGTTTCACATTTTGTTGTTTTTTTTAAACTAACCTTCAATAATTTTAAATTTTCAATAACATAAAATTTAATGAAACATCTTGAACTGGAAAAACATATTTGTGAAAAACCACAGGACAAGGGTACCGTGCCTCAGATGTGAGGGGGCTTCCAGGGTGGGCTGCCTCCTCCCAGGGCCTCACTGTTATTCTGTGAGGTGATGGCATTACCCATTTTTTACAAATAAGGAAACTAAAGCTCAGAAAGATTAAGTCATTGGACTGCATTTATCCAGCTAGAAGGTAGTTCACCTCTTTCCAGAAACCCCTACTCCCCGGCCACACACACACACCCTCACACACGCACAAACACACATGCACACACGTGCAAGCACACACACACTTGCCTACCTCCATGATGATTTATTTCTATTATACCTCAGTCCAAAAACCAATTGAGAAAGCTTAAATATCTATTATAACACAGAATAAATATAAAAAAAACTACAGAAACTGGGCAAAAGGAAAACAAACCAAGGAAAAGAAGATGACTCAGGTTGAAGCTTAGCCCATAAGAATGCAAGCCATGAGCTGAGATGCAAGAAGACAGCCACAAATTTGGCTCTAAGATGACCTCTTTAGGGTAAGAACTTGATACCGCATCATGAAAGGAACCCTTTTTTAACCTACCAGGAGAAGAAGACAAACTAACACAGTGAAACTTTCCATATCTTCTTAATATGGAAAGACTCAATCACGAAAACTCAGCAAACCTAGAAAATAAGTGACTATCACAGACGGCTCCACCCCACACTTACTCTTTGACGGCCCGAGAACAGCAGCAATACCACCCTTGTTTGTTAAAAGTGAATCTCTTGGGATGTTTGTTTTTAATGCTTTTCCTTGTTTGCCAAAATGGAGCTATAAAATGGAAGAACAAGAGAAACGGTGGTGAGAAGTGTCACCACCCTCTCCAACGCACACCGTTTAAAGTTTAAAAACTCACCTGGGTTTGCTAGAAGGCGTTCATTCCCTTTACCCAAGAGGTTGGCCGTCTGCTGGTCCCTCTGTGTGCACACATGTGCAGTACACAGGGGTGCAGACGGCCCTAACAACTTTCTCTAATTAAACAAGCGAGACAAAGCCCTCCCTTAGCACTAGCCCTAACCAAGTCCAAAGGAAAACATATGTCTCTCCTGATAATTCCACCTGAGATTTCCAGCACCGTATTTACTCTCCAAACAAGACAGACAAAGCCCTGAAAAACAATGCAAGGAGCAAGAAAAATACATAACAAGAAAAGATAGCAGTTTCTCATTAAGCTCTCCCAACGAGTGGCATAGCTTCTGGGTTTGTAACATTTGACATTAAACCCAAGCAATAAAAGAAAATGCCTCAGTTCAACCACAAAGTGCTCCAGTTCATAATCAGCACTGTGAACCTGGAATAGAATAGGGTCTACCTTTTAATCATAAGCTTACATTTCAATCGGATGAGAAGTGAACAGGGGGTAAAAATAATGACAGAGAAATGCCATCTGTCGAGCAAGTTGTTTTTTTAAAATAACCCCAATTGTGCATTCAGCGACATCAGAACTTCAAAGCCACTACAACCAACAGGAATTGGTGGTTTTGAGAAATGAGAACGTGGGTTCTTCGGCAAAAGGCGTTTGCTTTCAAAAGCTTGGCAAAGGCACAGCGGTGAGCTGCGGACTCACCATGCCATGCGCCGTAGCCAATCCAGCAGCCCCAGCCGTGCTCGGCACCGCAATGAAAACACAACCCAGGCTCCTCGGCAGCCCGCGGTCAAATTAGGTCACCCCTCTGCTCCCCCAGAGTAACATGCTTTTCCTTCATAGCCTCCTGGGTCCCCACTTGTATGTTTGTTGCTTGTCCATGTTTTTCCCGTCTGTCTGTCCTTCCCCAGCCCAAACTACAAGCTTTGTGAGGGAAGGGCCACTCTCTCCTGTTTGCCATTATCACCCCAGCACTAGGTCACCACCTAGCCAACAGCAGGTGCTTGATAAATATTTTTATGGGTGTCGTTGCTCATCCAGTATTTGTTGGGTGAGTGATTCAATTAATGTAATTAATTAATCATGCATGTAATCTACATGCTCATTAATCATGAATTCCCTAAAGCACACTATCGTAACAGTAACAGCTTGCCAAACTGGAAAAAATGTATGGAGAGCATTAAAATGTCCATTTCTGAAGACCTTTTGTGAAGAGTCAGAGAACATGAATGGCCCCTGGATCTTGGCTCAGACTAATCTGATTTCCTCTTTATCAGAAGACCTGGATGCTCTCAGAAGTAAGTCTGGCTCTACTAATTCGCCCCACACTAAAGCAGCATGTTGCAATGCCTCATGTTGCAAGGGTGTGGCTGGTCAGGTCAAGAAAGATGGCATCCTGCCCACTCATGCATCCTCATCACCAAAGAAGCTGTAGCAGACGTATATCCCTCAAATCTAAGCAGCCGTGTTTACTGTGAAAGCCGCACCAATACAGAATACAGTGTAGGTTTGGGCTTCTTTCTAGGCATCTGGTAGTTCTTCTAACTAAAAGCCAAAGATCAACACTGACATTGGGGGGATTGTAAGCACAGAATGGTTCTTTTGCCAACAACCATACTCCTCAATGCCACACGCTCCCAGCAAGCATGTAATAGACCACAGTCTCATAAGACTCAAGATACCACCTGTCTGCACCAGGCAAAACCCACACACAACAGAGACTCCCTGGGCAACATGACAGCAAAAAGCTGGCATGTTCACAGAATCAAATGCCTCAGCCATACACAGCATCAATACACAAACGTGCTGAACTTCTCAGCAATATTCAGTGATAAATCTAAATTTCTCCAGAAGCCCAATTTTCATTTTGATAAGTAAAAGCCACTGTTCGCTAATACTAGTGAATTAAAAAGAACAGAAAAGCAATTTTTAAATCTTATTTTTCATTTCCATTCTATTTAAAAAGTCATTTAATCCATTCATTTAAAAATTTATTCTAACACTCTTAGAACTGGAGCCAAATGTGAAATTTCACTGTCAAATATCTTTAAATATTGAGATAACTTTTATAAGAAAAGGGTTAAAAGTTTAACATATCATTTTTCGTAAACTATGATAATAAACTGGTTAAAAGGCTCCCACTAAAAAACAGGAAGAAATTTATAGATGGCATAAGGACGCAAGATATTGTTTTGAATTTACCCAGAAGGTATTTGGAAGCTGAATTCAAAAGGTACGCCAGGAAGATATAGAGTCATTTCTAAAAAGATAAAGAAACTGATGAAGTAAGGTTTCTATACTACAGTCGAGACTCCAAAATATACCCATTCAGGTTACAGGAGTTTCATATAATGGCCCTCTTTGAGCTTATGAGCCATTTCCCTCATATGCAAAGATGGATCTGGATTTTGCACAATTTCCAAGCAACTGTGCCCCAGATGAGAGACCGTGAAGCCATCTTCTGACTCATGGTAAGTTCCCCTCAGGGTGCTAGCGATGTGCAGTTTTGCATATCACGCCCAGTAAACCTTGCCATTCTCATGGGCTTCTTCAGTGGTCCTTGTTTTTATTTTGCTTTTATTTCACAAGAAAGGTTGAATTTTTTAAGCACTGAGTGCATGTAAGTTTTTTGTTTGTAGATACCCTGTATTACGTATGATAGCTATAGGAGAGCTTAATAAAAATAGGTCAGCAGCTCTTTTAGAGAAATATTATTAACCAAAACAAATCCTCAAGTTGTGTTACGATAAATAATATAACTGCAGGATTAAAGTGACCATGTCCATTTTAACAGGCCTTGGTGTTGTTTTAGGAAACACACGTATCAATTTGTAGTGAGGAAAACTTAAAAATGTTTCCTTTGAATAGTAAATGCATTTTCGACTGCCAAGAATTTCTATGAAAGGTTTTCCAGGGTGGAGGTGCCCTCCCCATCTGAAAGAAGGCTGCATTGCCATTAGCTGGACATGAAACACCTTGTTCCAAGTAGATGTGGTCAAACACAAGCCATTACTGCTGAGAGCAAAAGAAAGCCCTCGGTTGTCTCCTTTTATCAAAGTGACTTTTAACAAACTCTGGTGTGTCTGCCAGGGGAGCGGGAAGGGATGGTGACGTCTGAGGCAAAGGCCTGAATCTCACAGCTGGAGCTTTTTAGGGTCCTGTCAGATCACGTGGACATCTGTAACACGCCCATCTGTCAAGGCCCCCAAAGATGTGATTGAGTCAACACAGCAAAGTTCCCACACTGACCCACAAATTATGATCAGTGATCCTGGAACTTGGAACTTTTTCCCTCCTAAGTTTCATCATGCTCATTGTTTCAACACTTAGCCACACGCAATTTTATAAAAGGGCCAGGAGGCTCTGATACAGGTCACCAGCTCACTATGGGACCTTGGGACTCAGTTTCTTCATCTCTAAAATGAGGTGGTTAAACTGGAATGAAGATTTCCTCTCCTTTCATTTCATCATACAGATGCCTTCTTTGGAAAGATCTCAGCTGCTAACAAAACAAATAACAAGGTTTACTAGGTCAGAGCTGGTGCAACTTGATCACAGAAGTAAGTGTCTTCCATTGCGTGTCTGAAATGCTGAAGACAAGGTTAGTACCTTCAAACAACTGGGAAGCTCAGGGTCCTAGATGATTTATATGGGATTCTGTGACTGAAATCTGCTACTCCAGAGGCACACATCTTTCAGAGCCACACAGACTAGCAAAACTGCCAGAGTGGCATTTTGGAAGCTGACAAGGGAAATGAGCACCTATGTAGCATTGAGCTCCAAACCAAACAGAAAATGTAAATAGCAGGGACACTTCCTCAACTCGATGCATCCTGGTCAATGGTGGGTTAGGATATTTGTCTTGAAAGTTGTGCTGCTAAGACCAAGGTATGAATTCTCTCTGCCTTTTGGTTCAATTAGCGTTGTCTATTCAAGGATCACATGGTTCCCACCAACACAAGCCAGTTACTGGCCTGACACCCACCCCCAGGGCACAACTCAGCAAAGCCCACAAAATCCTCCCAGGGCAGCCTCACTGCCAACTCCAGGGTTGCTGCTCATGCTGTTTTCTTTGAGTGCCCTGGAGATGCGCAACACAGAGGCCCTGTGTTCAACCCTGTCCGCCTAGAGAACGGACCACAAAAATCACGTGCACCTTTTATATGTCAAGCAAACAGTGGGTCTTGGGAGTATACAAGGCAAAAAGAAATGCTTTAAGCTTTCCCTGAAGATGTAAAGGATGACAAATGATAATGCAGGAGTCTGTCTGGCTGGCTCCCTGCTCACTGAAACACTGGAAATCAATAGTCAATAGTTGGACCAACTACAGAGAAATGCATCTACACCACACGACGCAGGAAGAATATCGAATATTGAACCCTGAGCAGGCTGGCAAAGGAATTGAATGGCAAAACGACTCAGGGAATTGAGGACAAACTCTGCAAGCAGACGACACAGGTATAAACCAGCCACAATCCCACACGAGCTGTACACCTGGGAAAGTCGTTTCACTTTTCAGGGCCTCAGCATCATTAGGAATAGTAGACATTGCACCGACCTCCTCATGCAGCTGTTACACAGATGGAACGGGAGACACTACGGACGAACTGCCTAAAACATCTGGCACAGCATAAGCACTCAACACGCGCTAGTTGGGAATCATCACACTACTCTTCACTGTCACTGTGTCACTCTGGAGGGGCCTGGGCAGTGCCTGCTTCTGACTGCCCTTAGGACAAAGCCCAAACCCGTTCATGGCCAGCCCGTCACGCCCCATCCCCGCCTCTCTGCGCCCCTCACCCTTCGGCTCCTCACTCTCCCAGACACACGGATTTCTCGTACCTCATCCAGCAGCCCACGCTCCTCCGTCTGGACTTTCGCACTCGCTGCTCCCTTGCCTTGGAACGATTCTGTCTCCTGCACACCCGGGCAACCTGGCCAACTCCTACTGACCCTTTATTTAGGTCTCAGCTAAAACGTTACTTATTCTAGGTTTTCCATGACCGCCAAGCACCGTGGATGCCCCTCCTACATACCCCCAGCATGACCCTGATGAGAACATATTGGAAAGGCTCTTTGACCTGAGTTTCTTCCCCAGATTGTGAGTTTCACAAAGGAGGAAGACACGGTGTCTTCCCCCAGTGTCTCCCCACAGTGACTCCTACTTGACACGTCCTCAGCAAGCAGAACCAGGGCCAAGTTACTCACTGTCACCCTCTTAGATCCTCCATGACACTCTGTCAGCCTGGAAGGCCCCTCTCACCTTTCTACACTCTCTACCTTTCTACTCACCACTTCTACACATCATTCAAAACTCCGCAGAAGTGTGACCTCCCTGAGGTCACCAGATTTAGAGGACCAGCCTGAGTACTCATTACTCATGACTGGCATACCAAACTGTAGTTGCCGCTTTACTTGTCATCTCTCCCAAGATCGACAGATGTTGGTGGGTCTAACATTGTACCACAAAGGAGGGGCCATAACTACCCTGCCCACCCTTTAGAAGACAGGGACCTCACTAAGTCCCAGTCTGCTGCCAGTTAAAGTTCAATGACAGACTCAGGCAGCCTGAAGACACCTGGGATTTAGAGTTTGATTGCAGGAGGCCCTTCATTCATCAAATCATGCTTTATTTGTTTTGTTTATTTTTTAAATTTTTGCAGATAAAATGCTTTAATAAAATGTCATTATCATACTAACAAGACTAGCTAGAACCAAATATATCTCATTTATGAATATTCTACTTGGTAAACTTTTGAAAATCAGATATGTATTACTCAGTAATAAATTACCATCAAGCCAATTTTTAATTTAAAATCTACAAAGTGCTGCACTTGGCTTGGGTAGGATTTCTCATAACTGCACCATCAGTATTTTGGGAAGAAAATGGGAAAAGAGCAGAAATTATCCTTCTCAAGGAGGTGAGCAGAGGACTTAAACATCTACTTTGTCCCACAAGCATGGGAATCATGAGGAAATGGACCAAAAACCTGAGAGTGTCATTGCAGTTGTATCCACTCAATTACTGAGCACCTACTATATGCCATGCTGCTGAGGACACACAGCTGCAGGGACAGACTGGTCTCCGTCGTCCTGGAGCTGCAGGCAGGTGGTCAGGACAGACCCGTGGTCAGGCACGGCACAGTGAACACGCACATCTTTCTCCTCTTTGTCTCCGAGCCATGCCAGATTAAGGGTAAAATAATGACAAAGATATGCATGCATGAGACAAAAAGAGGGTGGAAAAGGAGTCGACAGCCAACATATCTACACATTTCTGGAAGACAGAAAGTAAGCTTAAGAGTGACAACTGAGCATGAACAACACTGGAAACCACAGGTACGCAAAGGGAATGCCTCCCAAAATCACATCCTCCCTATGCTGCAGAACCCAGAAAAGCACAGGAACAGAAGTTACCAGAAGAAGGCAGGGGCTGAGGAAGATCTGAAAATGGGAGGGCTGTTCGAAAATCTGTACAATGAACAGGTCGAACTTCAGATTTTACTGCCCACCCTGCAGGAGCAGAGAGGGGACCCCTCATCCACCACGATAGAAATGGGGGGTTGTTCTCTGGAGAAATTAAAGCGCTGGGGCTTCAGACTTGCGGGTACCAGCATAGAAGAGAGCAGGGGTGAGGAACCACGCTGAGAACAGGGGGACAGACGCCAGTCGGCATCTTGAACAGGCATCTCCCCTCCCCAGCGTTTTCATCTCCGCACTTGCTCAGTCCCCAGGACACCAGCAGCTGGGCTTCTGTTCCCCGTCCAGTCCCCACAAGAGATGTCAGCGTGCCGTCCCCCAACGAGGATGGGCTCTCACCTGATGAACTACAGCAACTCCCATGAAATGGTCACACCTCACCCCTGCACACAGCGCTCCAATCGGCTTTGGAGTCCTTTACTGTGACATGGGAACGGGAGCCTAAAGGCCCCTCAGATATTTAAAGCCTCCAACATCTAACAGAGTCCCAAACACACAGAAATAAGGAACTCAGGACAAACACCTAAGAAAACCTTAAATAAACGATCTCCTCCTTTTTTATCAAGGAGGAGAAAAACCTCAATAACCAACACAAGGGCATTCTAAAGGGAAAAATCAAAAATGAGAAAAAATGTCTTAGAACTAAAAGTGAGACCATAAATTTTAAACCCGTAGAATGACTGAAAGATCAAGGAAACTTTCTGAAAGGAGAACAGAAAACAAAGATGAAGATAGGAACAAAAGCTGAGAAAATCAGAAGCAATCCAGGAAGTCTGACGTTGGATCAACAAGATTTCTAGAAAGGAAACAGAGAGGAGGAAATCATCAAAAAAATACTTTAAGACAATTGTCCAGACTTGAAAGACCTAAGCTTCTAGGTGAAAAGGTCATGAAACCTGGAATAAATGAAAGAAAAAAAAAGAGGCCTATCAACTTGAAATATCAAAATATCAAGGATAAATAGAAAATCCTGGAAGCTTCTAGGGGAAGAAAACCACAGCATCTACAAGCAACCAGGTGTTGGCAGGCCTTCCACCTGCTCAAAGGCAACACTGAAACTGGCAAGAAGACAGAGAAGCAATGCTACCAATTTCTAAGGGTGATTATCCCCAGCCCGGAATTCTAAATCAAGCCCAACTAGCAATCCACACCAATGGTGGGATGAATGTGTTTCCCACACATAAGTTCTCAAAACCTGTATTTCCTCTGTACTTCCTCCAATCTAGACAATGTGCTCTCCCAATAGAGAGGAGTGTAGCAAGATAGACTTCAGGAACAGAAGAGAAACAAACAGAAATCAAGAACTCAAAATAAACTTATTAAAACCTTGAACTACCATGAATATTGAAGAAGAAGAACTAGGGGCCTCCTCG
This sequence comes from Cheirogaleus major, assembly GCA_963574435.1. NCBI lineage: Eukaryota > Metazoa > Chordata > Mammalia > Primates > Cheirogaleidae > Cheirogaleus > Cheirogaleus major. The sequence goes on along the minus strand of CAUYPO010002513.1, from coordinate 38,184 downwards.
TTCAGGATGATGATTTTGTGCTGACACCTGTTTTTGGCATGAGTCCAGTAACAGCAGCTCCAGCTCATGAGAGAAGGAAAGGGATGATGATACAGATGTTCTAAGTGGACCGCAAGCCCAGCAGACCATCAGACAGAGACCAGAACAGGAGGTCGAGGGCTCCAAGAAGGATGAGGACTCCGAGAGCGAGGGCTCCAAAGGAAAGGAAAAGAGAACCTTTTAGGCCTGACACCAGAAAAGACATTAGTTCGTGATAGTGGAAATTGCTAAAGTTCATAGTAGTTGTAACTTTAACCTATTCAAGAAGTAACATGTCCAGCTGAACTGTTATCAACTTAAAAAATCCAAAAAGCTCACACTGCATATACAGGTGACTTATTGCAATTGTTTGCCTTCACATGCTATTACACCTAGGGGTCACTTTATCAAGCAGCAAAAGAATTTACATCACTCAAATTCAGGTCAAACTAAGGCATAAGAAAACTGCTCTAGGTGAGAGGGAGCCAGGCAGTGGGCAACCCTACTGCTCTCAGCCTGCCCTGGCATGCCAGAGTCCTGTTCCTGCACCTTGGGCCACTGTCACATAAAACAAGCTCGATCTGAGGGGTGGCAGGTCCCAGGGCTCCCTTAGTGACAGTTACAACTTTCCTTACCAAGCAGCCACATTCAAGAGGCAAAACCCTCCTTCCCGCACTAAGTGCCAAGGACAACCTACCCATCAGGCTGGTGTAACCCAGGTCTGGCACCAGAGCCTGGCATGTGTCAGAAGAAAAGGAAACTGCAATGCAAACCGGGTGTCCTACATCCATTTTATTCCCATCCCTCTGTTTCTTTAACAAGGAAAAAAAAAAAGAGTTAAAAGATCAAATTAAAAAAAAAAAAAGCTAAGAGGAACAGCAAAATAAAGTTGTACAAGAAAGAAAATGTAAACGTAGCATTCTGCTTAGCTCATGTACAAATGATATTTACATAGTTGTAATGATTTAACCGAAACTTGTGATATAATTACAGAGGATCAGGATGGAAGAGTTTATGGGAATCGGCATGCGAGGAGAAAATTAATGTCTTAGATTGCTAAATCAAGAAATGGCATTTTAAGAATATTGTTTAGAAGTCTATATAGAGCTAAGAGAACAACATTAACAATAGTTGAAATTAACAGGCAAGGTGGCCAATGATGAACTTGAGGAGGGGGTGACAGTAGGGTCTACTGACAACAGAGAAGGCCAGGGAAGGGGACATGGAGGCAGGAGGGTGCGGGCCAAGGGCAAGGAGCCGCGCGAGGGGTGCCAGCTTTGCAGAGTGACTGAGGAGGCGTGGGCTCTGCTGACACCCTCCCTCCCAGGCTCCTTCCCTGAAGGCACCATGCCCACCGCCTACCCACTCCTGTGTGGCAGAGGCGCTCCTTCAGGACAACACATTATTTCTCCAAACTCCAGATGCACCCAGGCCGGCATCCCATGCCACACACATTCCACGTGTGTATCTGATTCCACCACAAAGCGGGGCGATCAGCGATGAACGGGCGAGGGCCCACACGACATCTTACCTGTAGGGAAAGGGCCAGCCCCAGGTCAAAAGGGCAGACACAAAAGGGAGCTGAAATATGATGAAACTGGGCCGCCTGACAACTCAGAGAAATGCACACTCTGCCTTGGTAATTAATGCCTAAAACGGAAAACAAGGGCGGCGGCGCAGAGGCCTCTGCAAAGATGAAGCTGTGGTTGGAGCTGAAATTTTACTTGGAAAAATAAATTGACTTCTTTTTCCAAAGCAGATAGAGATAGTAAGTGATGTGGGAGACTGCTGTGGTGTTTTCATTTGAGAAGTAAATTAACTTTGTCCTCTAGAAGCAGAGGGGAGAAGCCATACAGAATTATGTTTTAACCATATACTGCAACCTCCCATTGCAGTATGTCTAGTTTATTGGGGAGAACACAGAAAGCTGGCTGGAATCCCCACGGTCCCACACACTGCTATCTGGGGCAAGTTACTTAAACGCCGTGAGCCTCAACATGCGCCTGCCAGATGGGGCAATGACACCTTGCTGTGTGGTGTGAGACTTAAATACGGTAACTCTGCCAAGAGCCCAGCAAAGCAGGAGCCCAGCAAATGGTCACTGCAGTTATCAGTGATTACTGCGGGAATCAGGAAAGGAAATTATACAAGGCCACTGAAAGAATGCCACAAGACTGTCAAAATATTAATGAAAATGTGCGCGGAAGTGGCTATGCCTCACTCAACATGGTTTCACTTAGGTTTTGCCATCTTCATCCCTGAAACAAAACCTTCCCAGATAAACTGAAATCAGCAGAGAACAAAGAACACTGCACAGAATCACCTGGCAGAATCTAGGAAAACAACTTAAGAGCTGCATGCTTCTAACAGCATGTCTGGACTGATATGTGGATATCACATTTTATCTTTAGCAAATGGGAGATTTCTCGTAAGATATTTTACTGTTAAGCTTATATAGTATGAGGTGACCACAATACTAAATTTAGTACTATTCTATTAAAAATTGGGCCTTGAAAAAAACTGGTCTATGAGGACAAAGAAGATGATACAGGAATCTAATATAAAATGTAGTCACCGAAGAAATGGCCAAACATAAAGCAGCGTCATCTAGCATTTCCCCCCAATCATTTGTGCTTTGCTGATATTCTTCCTCACTCATACTACAGCCAGTCTCTGTGGGAAACTTGTCCTGCCTCAACCTCCCCAGCTGCAGTAGATCTCCATCTTCCTCCTTGAGAGAGAAATCGGACGCCATGGGCCAGCATGTGACTCCCCACCACTTCCGCTACAGGCATGGCCATCCTTCCCTTGTCCTCAGGGATCAGAGGAAAGGGTGCAATTCCCAGCCCACCCCTCTCTCTCCCTCAGAGCCTCACGCATCACACCCCCCTCCCACATCACTGACCTTGCCTTTCCATTGGCCCATTCCCCACAAATCCCAGTGTCCTTCGGAGTACCCACCCAGATGAAAATGGCATGGCAGGGGCATTAGGACACTAGAGAAGGAATGCGAGTAGATGCACAGCTGAAATGCAGCTTCTGCCATTCAAAATAGGGTATGTCATTGAAGGTGAAAACCAGGCATCAGAGAGAGGGTGTCTTAGTCTGTTTGGGTTGCTATCACAAAAATACCATAAACTGGGTGGCTTATAAACACAGCAGAAATTTATTTCTTACAATTCTAAGGCCTGGGAAGTCCAAGATCAAGGTACCAGCAGATTTAGCATCTGGTGAGGACTCTCTGCTTCACAGATGGCACCTCCTAACTGTGTCCCCAGAGGTGGAAGGGGTGGAAGGGATGAACAAGCTTCCTCAGGCCTCTTTTGTAAGGGAGCTCATCCCATTCGTGAGGGATCCTCCTTCGTGACCTCATCACCTCCTAAAGGCTCCACCTCTTAATACTATTGCACTGGGGATTAGGTTTCAACACATGAATTGTGGGAGGACACAAATATTCAGACCATGGCAGAGAGAAAAGATTTCCTAAACTATCTGAATTCTTGTTGTCCAGGTCAGGAGCTGTCCTGAGAGCCAAATCACACGGGGACTCAGGAATAGAGAGGAGGGAACTCTGTCCTCCACTGAGCTGCCATGCTGCACCAAGGAGGTGGTGCCACGGAGGAAGGGAGAGAGAATCCTTCCCTTCTGGTGTAATTCGAGACCACCAGGCCCCTGTAGGAAAGGCTTCAGCTAAGGCCAGGAAGGAGTAATCACAAGTCAGGTGCAGGACGACTTCAGCGGTCACTACAGTTGGCTTCTCTGGACAACCCTCTGCTGGGACTCCCTCAAACTGTCAGTCTATGTGTCTAACCCTAACTGATGTATGTGGATAATTCACTGGATGAGCTATAGGCACGTCCAATTCAACATCCTCAAACATGGTCATATCACCCTCCACCCCCACAGCCCCAGCCTGCGGCAACCTCAGTGACCCTGTCATTGGTTAATGACAGTGCCAGTCACTCCTCATCTACCCATCGCCTCTCTCTTCCCCCACCCACCAAATCATTCAGTACTCCCAATTTTACCTCCAGAGTCACCCCAGAACCCATCTCCTTGTCCCCATTCCCACTGCCACTACCTTAGTTCGGCCTCTCCACACCACCACATGGTCCTGCAATGGTGTCCTTGCTGGTCCCTAGCCACAGGCTCTTGCTCCTCTAATTCATGCAGAGGGGCCAACAGAAAGCTGACATGCAGAATGTGGCACAGTCAGAGCATGAAAATCTGAGCTGAACTAACACTTCCTCCTCCAGCTCACCCAGCCCCAGCCACAATGGTCTTTTCATTGTTCTGAAAACACCCCAAGCCCACTTCCACCCCAGGGCCTTTGCAAGTGCCATTCCCTCTGCATGGAACAGACCACTTAAGAGTTATCTGCTTGGATTATTCCCTGACTTGCTTTTCAGGTGTCTGCTGAAGGTCATTTCATGATGAAGTTGACCACACCAGCAAAGTAGTACCTTCTGGTCACTCTCTGTTCCTTGTCCCTGCTTTAGTTTTCTTCACCACTTTTACCACTATCATATAAGCACCACGAGAATATGGATCCTATCTGCTTGTCCACTGTTATACCCCTAGCACCTAGAACAGTGTCAGTTCTATAGCAGACACTCAATAAATACTTGTTGAATTTCTTTAATGGAAGTCTTGAATGAAGGAGGAATATGATGGTATTTATATTCAGGTAATAAATGGAGACTGCTTATTTGATATAGTACAAATTCCTTGGCAATAGTCCAATAGTAACCTCTTCAAAAATTGGCCCAAACCTTTCTCTTTCCCACCTTCCCTCTGGGTCTTCCTCCCAGAACACAAAACTACCCCCACCCCATCTTACACTAGGCCCACCCCATCCACAATAGGGGAATATTCTCCAGTCCAGCTCAGTTCACCAAAGTTTTCTGAACATCTACAACGTTCCAGATCCTGTGCTGAGCCAGACATCACCCAAGGTTAATTCTCCACTCCCCAAAACATCCCCTCAGGGTGAGTCAGGTGAGTCTCCCCATCCTGACAACATTCAGCGCTCACCCCACAATTTCTCCTGGGTTTGTCCTAGGGAGAAAGCTCTCGTCATTAACCTCACTTTTACACCCCTTCTTCCAGGCCTATACAATAAGTCACATAGAGATTTATCAACTTTTCCAAAGCCCCTGATCCCCATTTTATCCTAACCTGTAAAGCCCTGGAGACTGCAGCATGCAATTTGGAACTGTGATGTACTTATCTCAATCAATCATTGAAGCCACCACGTCTCCTAAACTAGAGGGTAGGCTCTTGGCGGCAAGGTCAGACGCTGGACTTCTGGTGTGGCCCCTGGGCCCGGCTCCACACTGGGCACAGAGCAGACCCTCATCCATGTCTGCTGACTCTCCAGGAGGAGTAGAGATAAGGCAAGGAACTTAGACCAGACCGGTTAACAGACTAAAAACTCTCTATTAACGCAGAAGCAAACTTCTCCCAATATAATTTGTTTTGCTCTATGCTGGAATCATTAAGCATAATTCTGTAATATTGAAAAATATGGCCGGGCACAATGGTTCATGCCTATAATCCCAACACTTTGGAAGGCCAAGGTAAGAGGATCACTTGAGGCTTAGAGTTTGACACTGGCCTTTGCAACAAAGTTAGACTCGCCTCTACCAAAAATAAAAATGCTTGGCGTGGTGTCACATGCCTATAGTCCTGGCCACTTGAGAGGCTGAGGCAGGAGGATCGCTTGAGCCCAGGAGTTCAAGGCTGCAGTGAGCTGTGATCGTACCACTGCACTCCAGCCTGAGCGACAGAGTGAGATCCTGTCTCAAAAAAAAAAGAAAAGAAAAAGGTAAGCCCTAATAGACTCCTCCTATTCTTTAGAGTGATGGAGTAGAAAAAAACACAGAATATATGGAAAATGGATGTGGCTTCATGACCCAGCCCCAGCACTATTATCTGGCACTGTGCTAATACGGTAGCCACTAGCCACATGTGGCTATTTAAACTTATATTTAAATTAAATAAAAATAAAACTACACTTCCTGAGTCCCACTAGCCACATTTCATATGCTCCATAGCCACAAGAAGCTACTGGGTACCGTGCCAGACAGTGCAAATGTAGAGTATGTCCATCACTGCACACGTTCTATTGAACAGTACAGGACAAAGTCATCTTTTATTTGCTAAATTAACTTCCACGGGCCTCTTGTTTCCTCTTGTGTAAAATGGGAACAACACGTACCTCAGTGGGTTTATATAACTATGTAGTTATAGTTTGACGAAAGTCTAACAACCAGCAATGGTAGCTGCTGTCAGAGGGAGTTTCTGTCAACTGAAATAAAGAAATTCTATCTCAGGCTGTGTGACTAGAAGGCTACTGTCCAGGAGGAGGGGGAAGTACACACTGGTCAGACCGTCGTGGGAATGCTACATTCAAGGCAGAACACACACCACCTGAAGCAGGTGCAGAAGCGTCTGCAAACCCTACAGGAAGACACGGAGCGGGTGGAGCCCAGGATCTCTCAGCAGGGGCAGGAAAAGAAGATTCAGCAGGAACCCAGAACAGAATGAATCTCAAAACAGACAAAGGACTGTCCTGGGGAGGGACGTGGATCCTGGGCAGCTGCAGGGATAACCAAAAGATGGCCTTAACTCAATGTAAGAAAAACATTTACTAGTTAGTGTTGTCCAACAATGGGAAAGCTGCCTTATGGAGAAGTAAGGGTACAATTTCAGAAAGTGCTTAGATATGATAGTTCTCAAACATGAACAAGTATCAAATCACATGGAGAGCTGAAGAAAACCCAGATATCATGACCCCACCTCCAGAGATTCCTGTTCAGTAGGTGTGGGGGAGGCCCATGAATCTGGGTCTCTAACAAGCACCCAGGTGATGCCAGTGGAAGCATCCAGGGCCACACTTTGAGGAACACAGTTCTAACGCAAGCTGGAAGAACCCATCAGTGCTGGCAGAGAAGGGGCACTTGACACTAATTTGGAGGTCAGACCCTGCAAACTTCCAAAGCAACTCTATACACAGTGCTCAGAACACCCCCTGCAGGTCCTGCTGACATTGTGGACTGCCTGGTGACAGCCTGAGATGCTGGGAAAGTCAGAGTGCCCAAAGTCTCCTGCCAGGTGTGCCCTGTGCAGTCACCTAGAGCAAATCACTTTCTTACAGTTTTACTAGTTACATAAATAGAAAATGACATCATCATCTTATAATGCCAGATATGCTGAGAGAAAAGACCTATGCACAGAATTTTCTCAATGTCATATGGTCTCCAACTGGGCGTTCAAAACCAAATCACATCCGAGTGGCTTTCTAGGCTGCAGAGACAAATGTCCCAAAAAAGTAGCTTCATAGTAAGCCATTAAATTTCAGTATTATGACCAGCAAGAAGACTAGAATATGGGCATTTTGCTCCATTACTTGCCTATAGAAGGCAACCACCATGTGGCCATACAAAACATGGGTCAGAGCTTACCACCTTCCTCACCAAAAGCAGACATCTCACACAAAGATTTGTACCTGAATTTTCCCAATAGCTTCATTCATAACAATCAAACATGGAAACTCCCCAAATGAACATCAACTAGCAAGTGGATAAACAAATTCTGGTATATCCCTGAAGTGGCATACTACTCATCATAAAAAGGAACAAATAACTGGTATACACAGCAGGGATGAATCTCAAAACTTTACAGTGACTAAACAAAGCCAGACACAAAAGACATTATACTATAGGATATCATTTATATGAAACTGTAGGAATGACAAACCTACACTGTAGTGATAGAAAAGGATCAGTCCCCAGGCGTGGATACTGATAGGAAAGGAACGCAAAGAAACCCTTTGGGGTGACAGAATATCTCGATCCTGATTGCCATTGTGGTTACATAGGTGTATTCATCTGACTGCACACTTACGGTGTGTGCATTTTATTGAGAGCAAACCACAAGAAGTTGATTCTTGAAAAATAAAAATAAACCCTACATTTTCTGTTTCATTGGGTGCATTCTATTTCTGGATGTGATTACAGCTGTAACATCGGTTGCCTCTGAGAGGAAACTGGGCAGCCAGGGACAGGCATGGGAAAGAGATTTTCAGAATGTTTACCCTTTTGTACTTTTAAACTGTAAGGCTGTGTTAGTTATTTTTTAAAAAATAAATAAAATTTAAAATTAAGGAGAAAAATTCTAAAAACATGTTCTCCATTGATAAAATGACTGAGATATGATCTGTGGCCCTCACGGCCACAAGACTATTGGACTGTTGCCCAGTCTATTTCAGTTATGGAAACCTTGCTTTGTGAAACAGGTACTGTAAGTGGTCTGCATTTTATCAGCCTCCTCTGAGCTCTCAGTGAATATTTCTTTTTTAGCATTTTTGATAAGATATATCATAGCAATGTATATATGTATGTGTGTGTATCTGATTCAAGAATGTCTTTTAATTTCTTTGTAGTTTTATCTCCTATGTGTATATCCCTAATCAATACTGTTTAGTTTTGTACATTTTAAAGTGTTTTTTTAATTGAATCATTCTGGATATATTATTTTGTGCTTCTTTTGTTGAAAATTATATTTGTAAAATTCACCCACGCTGTTGCCAAAGCTATAGTCTATTTTCACTGTTACATATTACCCACCCTATGGTAGGAATAAATAAACCACAATTTACTTGTCTGTTCAAATATTTACGGACACTTTTACAAGGCATTTTCTGGTCCTTGTTGCCCACATAAAATACAAATCAAAACATGCAGCATAGCATTTCAGGCTACTATTGCCCCCAAATGTGTCCCCAAACCACCTAGTCAACCCCACTATTTTTCTTTACCAATTCATGCTGCCATTGCATCTGTTTATTACATTGTGGTTGAAAAATTAAGCATACCTTCAAGATGCTATTTGGTTCATTTTATTCCTTAGGGCTAGAATGCTGTTGATACATCCAAACCATTCCTGTCCATCAAAGTCTACTTCAAGTATCATCTCCTTATGAAGATTCCCCACAGTCTCTTCCATCCACAATGCCACTGTCCCCCAAAACCATATCAAAACAAATGCTCCCTTCTTGACTCTTCCACCACCCTTGCTTCATGCAACCTTGAGTTACACCCCTTTGTGATGGTCATGTCTCCATTTTTGTCCTTTCAGTACACAGCAGTGAAATCTTGCAGATAATAGGCAAGTAATAAATGTTGAAGCTTTGAGTTGAACTCAAAATCCTAAAAGCTATTGCTAGTACCAGGTGTTAAATCATTCAGAAATATATGTTTAAAAAGCTTATTTCCATAAAAATGAAATCACACCAATTAAAGTGAAAACAGTATCACTATTGCTTAAGACAGATATGAGTTTCTCATATTTCTAATATTGATTTTTGTTTTTCTCACAGAAAATACAGTGCTTCAAAGTTCCTGGGACACAGAATGTTACAGCATCACATAATGTAAGATCATTTGAGAAGAAATACACTATTTAAAGAAAATTCAATGTCCTTGAAAAGCATTTTGACCCCAAAGTAACAAATAAAAGAGGAAAAAAATCCAAAATTTCAATGAAATTAATAAATGGGTCATTTCCAATGGATTATAACACAAAAGCAAGAACAAATATTTCAGAATTTAAAGAGCAGGACTATTATCTTTGTCAAAGAAAATACATGCATGGAATGCAGATACTACAAACAGGAGAAGAAATAAAACAGATAAGGAGAAGGCTAGAACTATAATAGGTTGAATGCCTGGCCATTGTTCACCTCTCCATCATAGTCATAAATAAAATGGATGGAAGACATCACTCTTGAATAATACCAAATATGCCTTTTAATTATTTTCTGCAAAAACATTATTTTCAATAGATGTTATTAAAGAATATATAGAAAAATGTTTGCAACTCTTATTACAGAAATTAGGTTAAAGTTTTCAATATAAAAAGAGTTCCTACAAATCAATAAGGAAAAGACCAATGGCCCAATTGAAAAAATAGACAAAGATTATTTAATATAAACAAACAATGCAGAGAAAAGATAACTATAGTGGCTCTTGAACATAAGAAAAATGCACAATCTCAGAGAAATGCAAATTAAAATCATTCTTTTTCACCTATCAGATTTGCAAGATCAAAAAGTTTCATAAAATAATTTTGGCTAGGGTGTACCGAAACAGGCAGTCACACACATTGCTGGTAGGAATATAAATTGGTAGAACTCTAAGGAAGTGCATGCAATATGATGATATCCATCGAATTTACAAATGTACATCCCATCTGACCCAACAATTCCACTTCTGGGAATCTATCGCACAAAAATACTTGCATATATAAAAAATGATGTATGTACAGGGCCATTAGCTATAACACTGAAACAGCAAAACCTTGGAAACAACATCAGTGCCTCAGTAGGAGACAGGTTAAGTAATTTGAGACATCCTTACAATACAATTCTATGCAGGTGAAAAAGAACCAGGAAGTGATCATAATACTAAGAAGAGGAACAGCCCAAATGGTATTCCACAATTTGCATAAGATATTATGTATTTGCTGAAGTATGCACTATCTGGAAAGATACACAGGAAACTAGGAACACTGGTTGCCTCTGTGAGGAAACTGGGTGGCCAAAGACAGGCATAAGAAAGAGATTTTCAAAATGTTTACGCTTTCGTACCTTTCAACTTTTGAACTGTGAGACTGTATTAGTTATTTTTTTAAATAAACAAAAATTTAAATTAAGAAATAAAATTTAAAAAACATGTCGCTCATTGAAAAAATGAGTGCAACACACCCCCGAAAAAATTAGTGAGACACAGCCCTCAAACGATTGAACAGTTGCCCAGTCTAGCATAATACAATGTGCCCTCCTCATTTAAGTGCTCACATAACTTCCTAACAAGATAGATTCTAGAAACACAGGTAGCTAAGAGACCCAAAGCTAAGTTAATTCGTATTCAGGGACCCCCACGAGACACAGCTCATTTTAAGAGAAAATCAGGACTGGCACAGATCTGCAGAAAAATCTTCACATTGCTCAAGTTAACCTAGAAAGTGATAGGCTGTGTCTGTTTTCTGCATTTATTTATTTCTCAACTTTAAGAAATCTTTGTCTATGAACAAGGTATCTGTTCCTGAAGCTCTGCTTATCTTGCACGGTGTGGGTCATGTTTGTTATGAGGACACTTAGCAAACCGAGAAGGTTTTTCTCTGCCCTCAATCAGACTGGCAAGAGACAGGGCACATCCTTCAGTGAAGGAGCCAGACATTTCCTTGTCCTTATCAGCGAAGAGCACTTTTTGGAGAGACAAACCTGTTGATCAGGGGCTATTAAGAGAGCATTCCCGTGTGTTCTTCCTGTACTTCACCTAAAAATATGACTGTTTTCCACACTGCACCCCCGGGGGGCGGGGTGCTGTGCACAATCCACCTGTTTGTTTGGCTCCTGTCTTCTCATGAGGGAGCAAAGACAGTAAACCCAACCCTCCAGGGGAAGGAAAAACAAATCATTCAGTGCCTATCTCAGGTGGCTGGTGAAGGCGGCGCAGTCTCGTGCGTCTAAGCTGGTCTAGATATGCCTGCTGGGGGTGCAAGAACGAATACAAGTTCAAGCACGTTTGCTCCGGCTTGCTTGGGCGAGCAGGTCAAGCCTGAGAGTTTTAGAAAGCAGGGGCCGAAGTTTTCATGCACGCTGGGAACACCTGTAGGTACAGGTGCCCCCGGGTCAGCCCATCGCCTCCCATCTGAGGCTGGATACACACGGGGGATGACAACTGTTTACAGGGAAGTGCTTCTGGAGGAAAGTTGAAGCGAGTGTCTACCTGTTTGAGACAGGTGGCCGAGAAAGTGGGGCAGGGTTGACACCTCTTCCTCCGCAGTGTTCAGCATGCACCTCCCACACTGGGCCCCCCCGAGCGCCCCAAGGTCACCTGCCCTCCTGGGCGCCCCCACCCAGCCCGATCTCTCACCAGAACAGCAGGTTGGCACCGACGAAGGCGAGCAGGCTGTGCAGCGGCCTCTTCCAGCTCAGGAGCTCGTCGGCGCGGCAGCCCAGCCACAGCGCCGGCTCCCCGAGCAGCCAAGTCACCGCGGCGGCCACCCGGCCCGCGGCCTCCTCCACCTGCGGCCCCGGGCCGGCCACAGCCGCCGCCCCCTCCCCCTGCGCTTCCTCCTCCTTCTCCCTCTCCGGGGGAGCCCGGGGCGGCGGCGGCTGCGGCGGCGCCTGCTCCTCGGCAGCCGGACCCGGGCATCCTTCCTCGGCGTGCTCCCGGGGCTCCGGGCTCGCCATCTTCAGCGGTGCTTCCAGGCGGGGACAGAGACGGGGACGCGCGCGGGCGCGCCTAGGTGGCGGCGCCGAGAGCGCGGCGGGCGGCGGCGGGTCCCAGCGCAGGGCGCGCACCGCGGGGCGCAGGCGGCTGGGTGCCTTGTGACGTCAGCCCGGCCGCGGAGGGGGCGCCGCCCGGGGGAAGTGGGTGCGGCCAAGTTCGCGCGGGGGCGGGGCGGGGCGCCGAGGGGCTGGGCTGCATCCCGCGCGGTGGGTGCGAGCAGGGCGGCGTCCCCGGGGAGCGCGGGCCCCCTCGGTGGCGTTGCCAGGGAGCCAAGGAAAATGACCCCCTTTTCCTCGCAACAGCGGGGCAGGGCGAAGTGGAGGACCGCTCCCCGGCTACTTATCTAAAAGGCGGTCGGGGTTACCGGCAAAATAAATTGGACATTTTCATTTTCTCAAGCCGCTCGCCCGTCCTGCAGCCTGTGAGGGCGTTATCCTGGGTCCCCTTCCCCCTGGCAGCGGATTTCAGCTCCAGGGGACACCCCTCCCTGATCCATCCCCTTGCAGGGACAGCGGCACGACCCTAGCAGAGGTCTTTGGCACCCTGGGAATAACGTACTGATATAAATATTGGATTGAGAAAGGAAGAAAACCCATTTGGGGTCAATTAAGGAGTGTCTGGCCCTCTCGTGTCACACGTGAGCAAAGGCCGGGCCGCAGCGATGGGGGAAGTCGCTTCCTCTCTCTGACTCTCGGTTTCCTTGTGGCTAAATGATGTGGCTCAGAAGTGCAAGTCGCTCTGTGCAAGGGACAGGTGAGCTGGGAGCTGGGAGGCAAGACCCCTGCGGAGACTGCACGTGTGCACGTGTGGAACGAGGTCTCAAGCTTTGACCGAGCCTACCGCAGAGCCCCGGTCTCCGTGCCTCACGCAGGCGTCTGGGCAGCGGTGGGTGACTGGGGATCCTGGGACTTGCCATGCCAGGTCTCTTTGGCCCTGCTTCTGCGTGAGTGTGGGGAGAGGGGGAAAGAGGTGACTGTTTATGCTTACTTTTTACAATTTGCATTCTTTAATTTTTATCTTCTTTAATCTCATCTTCTTCTTCTCTAGAATAAAATGTCCCTCCCCCATCCTGAACGTTATATCCGTGGATGAATCAGGGCATGTCATAGCCTGTTACTGGCAACCAGCCTGCCTACACCGGAGGGATGGGCCCATTCCCAGGGCAATTAAAGACCCTTGCATCAAGTGAGCCTCTGGGGACATGGTCTGTAACACTCCTCTGCGTGGCCACTATAAACCTCTGTGTATACATATGTAAAAATGCATTGATGTGTACATTCATTGCAGGTGTGTATGCTTAACTGTCTACGGAACCCCAAGGGATTATATTCCCAGCAGTCAATCAAAGGTTTATCAAGCACCTACTATGTATGCAACGCATTGCTAAGCTCTGTGGATACAGCTTAGCACCCATAGGAACTCCACAGTCGTAGGAGGAGCCAATAACTATTGTGATAAGTTCTGTAATGGAAATCACTGATAAGTGCTAAAAGATTCCTTACTTCAACTGTAAATCCAAAATTAGGGAAGGAGTGGAGGGATGAGGTTTCAGGGGGCATCTTGGGATAGATGGCATCTATTTCAAATGGAATGGTATGGGACGTACAGGAGGCGTTGGCCGCCGGATGTGAAAGGAGGCATGGAGTTCCTTAGGCATAACACATTCACCAAGGCCTTGAATGGTCCACTGGTGACAGGAGGTTTGGTTTTTAACCTGAAGGCACACAGTGTATCTGGCATTTCTGACTTACCTTTTTTGGAGTATCCTTCAGACCACTCAATGGAAAATTACCTGGAAGTCGATGAAAAAGCAACATGGAAACAATTCAGGTTTTTTATCCACTAAAGAAAGAGTATCTTTTCCCAGGTGTGGGTCTTCCTTTTGGTCCTAGCAGAGGAGATTTAGGAAGATAAATGATGCCTTTATTGTGTGATTTGGCCTTTGCTAGGCACTTGAAACAACCAGGGATAAAATTTGTCTCTAGGCACAGTAGAAAGGATAATGCAGAGGAGAGGAGGGCCAGGCATCCCATTGTTCAGACTGGTGTTGATGTGTTTCCAGAAACGTGTTTGCAAGATTCGTCACATGCCTCCTGCTTCCCCTGAATTCTAATTATTGTTGTCAGGATCTGCTGAAGTAGTAAAAGCTGTTGGCATCCAAGACACATAAAAGCTAAGCTCCAGTTGCTATGTGTGGTTTGCAACACTTATTATCTCTGTTTAATGCTAAATCTCTCTGTGCACAGCCATGCTTTGTAAAGTCTATTCTTTCTTTCTCTGTCTCTCTCTCTTAAAATCACTAAGGAGAAAAACACTACATAAACTGTTTTGCATAAAAGGCCAGACTAATTGCTCTTATCTGTCTCTTTCACCTCTGACCCCTAATAATTACTGGGAAACAAATCATGTGACAGAAGTAGATGCTGGCATAGACACAGATGGGTGTTGCTGGGTGTGTTTTTCTTTATCTAATGGTTTTTATGATGCTTGAGTAATTTATTCAGGACTAACACTACAGAACAATAATGCTTAACAGTAGTTGCAATAAACCTTGCTTCTTAGTTTCAAGAACATGCCATGTTCCTGAACTCCTGCTGGCAACCATACTATTTAAGATTCTCTTCTGAATTTTTTATTGCTGTCTATTGGGAACAGAGTGATTAACACTAATGAGCTAGACGATTTGACAATATATATCTGAGAAAAACAAGGAAACTGGGAGTGTGTTTGAGAAAAAACAGTGTAAAAACAGTCATAGCCAGTGAATCTAAGAGACAGTTTAGAAAATAGCACAGCACCAGGAAAGAAAGTCCAAATACAAATCATGCAAACTCCCTAAAATAGGCCACTCACCTTCTCTTCCAAGTGTATGTAGAAAGCTTGTAACAGGAGAGAAAAATAATGAATAATTAACTCCCACTACCAGAGGTCTCCTAGGGCAAAATCAAGCTAACCCTTAGAATGAAGGGGAAATGCCCCAGTATTATTACTTTTTCCCTAAGCGTTTCATGTTAGAATCCTACACTAAGTCCATGATCCCTTGAGTGAAAGGAGCTGGGTGTACATGTTGTATTGTTTATTGGCCCTGCAGATAGTTTTATTGTGTGATAATTTTATTAAAGCGATTCTACCCTCCTCTTCTTGCCATATTCTTTACTCCTTATTCCTAAATTTCCCTAATTATTTTGTCACTAAGCCTAGACAGTTCACTGTCAGTGCAGATGACTAAGAGCATCACACAACAGCAGCCAACACAGAGCCAATGGAAAGGGAGATCATCTCCTGGGTCACGGCCTCCTCTCAACTGGTTTCCAAGGCCTCGCCCAGAGCCTGGGTCTCACAAGGAATCCACTATTTATGTTTGTGCTGAATGTCCATTGTGCATCTACAACCAGAAATATCCAAACTAGAATAGTCCGTGTTTGACAAGCATTCTGTAAGGGATGTGCTTAACAGAAATGAATAAGCTCACACCAAGACGGTGGCCACCCGGACACCAGTGGGGGTACCCAGTCTGAGTATTGGTCCATAATACACAAAAGAGGGGTTTTTTTTAAGGCTTCAGAAATGGTTATTTAAAAAGAACCAAGGTCACACTTCAATATGAATATGTCCCCAAAAGATACCTATCTATCTCTCCACGCGTACACATACAAACACACATATGATCAGCAAAGATGACTGTAGGACATTAACTTCTAACCGCTTCCCAACAGGCCATCAGTTGTGCCCGAGCCAGCAACTCAAACACTGTCCGGTCCTAGTCTGCAGCCTCTTCCCACTCCATCCCCGCCCCTTTTATGTTTTGCCTCATCGCACTTGTGAATCATTCATTCATTATTTCATTTCTTCATTCCCTGGTCATTAAACATTCATAAAAGGCTGAGTGTGGGCCTCTGGTAAGATGAACGGGACCACTTATTTGCCTCATGGTGCTTAGGGTGTAGACAAGGGATAAAGAGCCCGAAGAAGGAGCCAGGTGAAGAGAATGGGGGAGTGATGTGCACGGCCTGGGGGCGGGAGAGAAGCCAGCCTGGCCTTCGGAGGAAAACTGGAGGAGTCCTGAGCTAGAGCACAGGGCTGTTTGAGCAGAGCCGGGGCACAATGGGCCTCCTCCTATGTGATGGCAGGAGTTTCTGCTTTGCCCTGACAGTGGGAGCCATGGTGGGCTTGCAGCAGGAGGTGGAAGTGACCTGCCTTGTGTTTTAGACAGGTATTTCTGGACAATGGGTTAAATAGAGCCTTGCAGAGGAGAGACACTATACAGGACTTTTCCCTTGTCATTCACCAGGACGGGGGAGGTGGAGGAGCCAGTTTGGGAGGGAAGCTGATGAGTTTCATTTTTGAAAATGGATCTGCTTTTGGGTGTCTTTGGAGATGTCACTTAGATCATTGGATACAGGGGTCTGCAGCTCAGAGACCAACAGGAGCCCTGAACAAGAGACAGATCCAAGCAGATGGAATGGCCTGTACCAGAACGTGCCAGAGGGCACGACCAAGGGGAGTTCAGAGGCCCTGACCAGCTCACAGCCACTGCACGAGGCAGAGTATACGATAAGACTTTTGGATAAACAGATCAGACCGAAGAAAATTTTGAGTATCAGTCACAGGAGTTTAGACACAGTCCCATGAGAAGTAGAGAGTTCCTGAAGTTCATAGATTTCTTTTTTGTTGTTCGTTTGTTTTTACCAAGGCAGTGACAGAATCAAAATAGCAGTCTCCTGAGGTCCCAGGAACTCCAGCATGACTTCTATTATCAAAGCAAAACTGTGGTAAAATTGTCTCCAAATCCAGGTCTCCAAATCAGGCCTCCAGTCTCCAGGGGTATTTTCTCTGCTAAAATTAGATTGGTGGAATGCAATGGAATACCTATGAAAGAGACATCCCACAAACAACCCTTCCAAGGGTGCATTTGGTGTGTCGCCTGCTACTAATTTTAGTTCGTCAGAAATTAGGCACAAAATCTGGTGACTAGTTAGGCCGTGATAATGGCTGCACGCCCCATAGACTGCATCACACGTGTCCTCTTAGGCCATGCATACATGGCACACCCGTGTTTGTGGCACAGCCAGTGGAGTTCATGAGGACCCGTAAGCACTGTGAGACTCAAGTGCCTTCTGAACCATCAAGGAAATATTAGGGTTATATTTATAATACTTCACAGTTCAGTATATTTGCCTGCAGTAATTCATTGAAAATTGATGTTTTCTCTCTACCTCTTGTTAAATAAAAATTATAGGAGGCCATTGTTCTGGAATGAGCTCCTGCACTGAGCCCCTACAGACCAGACTCAAGATCAAAATGCAGCCGCACATGCTGAGGTTCTGCATCACCGAACCACCGAAGTGAGTTGTTATCTGATCTACGGAGAAACCAGGAGACAGCCAAATTTCTCCAACAGACCAGTTTCACTGGGCATATAATAAAGTTCCCTCTGCTTTAATCCTTGCAACAAAAAGTAACCCAAAATAACCCAATGTTCACCAATCACTTTTTTATTTTGTTTCCCTGTTCCCACTTTACAAGAAAAATAACTTTGAAATGATCAATCTGCTTTTTGTTCTTTGTTTCTGCGTTCTCCACCCTTCTCTGGGTATAACACCACCCTCCTCTGCTCAGCTTCTTGGAACACTAATTCTATTTTATGGAATGAAGCATTACCCAGTTCTAGAACTGCAAATAAAGCCAATTAAGATCTCTAAACTAAATCTGTTATAATTTTGTTCTTCGACTCTCTGAACTATTTTTACTATTTTCCACAACAGTTCTGACACCAAATATATGGGTTTTTCCAAACCAATAGCCAATTCTCTAATTCTTTGGACAGCAACTGGGTGTCAATTCTGACACTACCTGCAGATAGCATCTGACGCTGTGGTTAAGGGCTCAGCCACACAAGACGGCCCCCACTTCAGACGCCAATCACGAGTCCTGGGCCTGCCATACCTCTGACTGATCAGCTATAAATCAGGGGTTCCCATGACCCCCTCTTCTGGTTCGATAATTTGCTAGAACTGCTCACAGAATTCAGAGAAAACGGTTTACTTACTATTGCCAGTTTATTACAAAGGATTTTATAAAGGATACAAATGCACATCCAGAAAAAGAGGTACATAGGGTAAGGTCCTGAAAGGTCCCTGACATGAAGCTGCTGTCGCCACTGGGGAGTTGGAGTGTGCCATTTTCCTGGCACATGGGTGCATTTGTTTGCATCCAAAAGCTCCTTGTACCCTTTCATTTAGGGGTTTTGATGGAGGTTGCATTATATAGGCACGATTGATTAGATCATTGGCCATGGGTGATCAACTCTGTCTCCCACCCCGCTTTTCTCCCCAGAGATCTGGAGATGGGGCTGAAAGTTCCAACCTTCTAATCACATGGTTTGTTCCTCTGGCCAATAGCCCACATCCTGAAGCTATCTAGGGGCCCAGAAGGAGTCATCTCATTAGGATAAAGTCAAATGGTTGAAGGGGCTTATTATGAATAATAAAAGTTCCTCCTCTCATCTTTGTCACTCAGGAAATTCCCAGAGTTTTACACTTGATCTTAGCCAAAAGGCCGAGAAGCGATATTTCCCAGAGTTTTAGAAGCTCTGTGCGAGGAGCTGGGGGATGATGACCACACAGATACTTCTTATTATGTCACAATATCGCACTACCCACTTGCACCCTCGCTCCTCCACCTCTGCCCTGAACCAGGTACTTTGGTGTCACAAGCAGAAATATCCCACAAAATGGCTATGGGAGCTCACTTTGGGTTGCCTGGACAAGGTCCTGGCTGAGGCTGAAGGCCTTTTTTCTTTCTCTAGGGAGAGGAGATGCTCTTAAACCCAGGGTCCCCGTCTTAAACAGACTGAATGGTTCCCCTTCCAAAACCAACTTCGGATGAGCCCTCAAACTGAGATGGAGAAGGAACTCCGCTTGGGGCCTGCTGGGCCCCTCAGGCATGGAAATAAAGGAAAAATCTTGAGTCCCTTTAAAGGCAATTCTAGGCACCTAGCTAGCCTTAAAAAGTATTAATAAATGAGCAACCTGATAAGCAAGAAGATAGTAACAATAGTCTCCCAAGCAAGCCAGTTCACCAAGTGTTCTGGTTCCCTATAGAAACTCAAAGACTATAGCATATGTTGTGAGTTGTTCCTCAGAAACCCTCACCATATGGAAAATGCTATCACACAGACCTCAGATAAAGGGGTACTGAGGACTCAACTCTGACCATTGTTCTTTATTCTAGATGCCTTCCTGTGTGGACTTGAGAGAACGATATCCCTGGGCCACACCAATGTATAACGTCCACGTATTGGTTTATGATTTTGCCTGCAATTTACATAGACAGAATGTACCCCTGAAAGGTGCTCCTGCCTTTAAAAACCCTTGTTTATAAGCCATTGGGGAATGTGGGTCTTAAACACTAGCCGCCCATTCTCCTTTCTTGCCACCATGCAATAAATGCCCTTTCCTCCCACTGCCTCAGTGTCTAGATTTACTGTGTGGGGAGAGTGGACCCCAGTTTGATTAGGTAACAAAATTTCCCAGGTACTGGGCAGCTGGATTTCCCAGACAACTCCACAAACTGCTAGCATCTAATATACTATAGACTAGTCTCACATTGACAAGGTTGTTGGCACTCTTGTCGTGTAAAAATGGAAGTGACAGAGAGTTGCAGCAGACTGGGTCCCTCCCCAGGCACGTCTGCCCCAATGGGTCCCAGAGAACACCCTGGCCTTGGCACACACCTCTCTGAGTGATGAAAAGGAGTATCACATGCCTTCTGCCAGACCTTGGCTTGTAAGTTTCCCCAGTAAAGCCTCATACTACGAGAGGCTGTGTGATTCCCCACAACCTCTGTTAGAGGGTACAGAGGAGGATCACAGAGAGACTGCTCTTGCACAAGAGGTAGCATTTAAAGCTGCTCTATGAGCCCGAAGTCCGCAAGGCAAGATATATTGGAGAAGACTGGATTCTGGTCCCATCTGCAGCAACCAACCATGTCAGATTAGCCCCAGACAGTCCTGGTTAATGCCTGCTGTCTGGCGTGGTTATTAATAGCACTTCACTTTCTCAGAGGTGTCTGGTTTGGATGATAAATCGCATGGGCTCCCCGTCTATATCCAGGCTGTCAACAGTCTCTGAGACTTCCCCCTCTTCATGTCCCCACCCCCACCCTGTCCTCACCCTCCGGTCTCAGGGCTGCCATCCCTGTGTGAGCTTCATGCTTGGTGCCCGTCTTAACTTCGGCAGCCTCTTATCTCCTCTTCCAAGGCACAGGTACATTTCTCCTCTAAAACATCGCTTTCGACATAGAACAGCCACCCCCCGGCGCTTACAGAGATGCCCAGTTTCCTACAACTGCTAAACCTAAATAATCGCCAGCCACCTTCCAAAGCCCTTGTTTGTCTGGCCAATCTCTTGCTGCTCCCTAATCTGAACACTTCGCTATCACCAGATTCGCTCTTCACTGAGTCTACCCTCCAAGCAGATATTCACATCCACACTGTTGCCCACGCTGTACGTGTTTCCTGTCTTCTCAACCTCCTCCAACCCCAGCTCTCCTCTCGGCAGCTCTGCTCGCTCCTCTTCCATA
Source organism: Cheirogaleus major (assembly GCA_963574435.1). Taxonomy (NCBI): domain Eukaryota; kingdom Metazoa; phylum Chordata; class Mammalia; order Primates; family Cheirogaleidae; genus Cheirogaleus; species Cheirogaleus major. The sequence goes on along the minus strand of CAUYPO010002513.1, from coordinate 17,281 downwards.
AACCCTGGGTAGAATGGAAACAGAGTGGATTTTGTAGCCATGAACATCTGCATTTGATCCTAGGCCCACCGCTCACCACTGTGTTTCACCGATTTATTTTTCTACATTTTAATGCACCTGGGAATGGAATGTGCCTTAAAAGCATAAGCATCGTAGATTCAACAAAAAATAGCAGCTCTGTGATTGTATGTTACAACACAGACTCGCTGATGCTTTCCTCATCTTTAACATGGGAATACTACCTAATCTCAAGACTGCTGTGGGAATTACTTGAAATCACTGCAGTTGAGACCAAGGAGGAGGATATCTCCATGGGAATCTGGATTCTACACCCAGCCATTCTGTAAGGATTGCCCAGTATCTCTTGAGAAAACCTGCACCACATGGAAAACTTGTTGCAACTGACACCAAAGTTTGTGTAATTGAATTTTTAAAAAATATAATTTTTTTTCTGCGGTATACAAAGTCAGAAGGAGAAACTTGTCTGTCTCACTCGCAGGGGTGGTTTAACCACAGCACTCTACAGAGAACTCTGTTCAGAGGAAATAGCTAAAGGGGATATTTCTCCAGGGGTAGTGGGCCAAGTAGCTTTTTGTTGGAAACACGTCATTTGCATGGACAAAACCACAAAAGCAATTTTGTCCCTAATTTATTCCTCAGTAGAAAATCTTCAAAAGTTTATTTTATATGAAAAGTTCACAGGTTTCTTAAGAACTGGGTCACAGGTGCATGTTTTCATAACATCCAATTGGACAATTTTTGTCCCTTCTGATAGGTCCTCCCTCTCCTCTCTGTATAAAAATTTGCTCACTGCAAGAAGGCCCCGGCAGCGGGCTACCTGGGGTACAATCATCTTTCTGCCTTCCTCTGCCGCCACGCCGGGGGAGAGGCCCAGCCTCCACAGAGAAGTCCCAAGCCCAGATCACTGAGTGTTGTGTTTTCCTCTTGCTCTTGGAACTAATGAGAGCTTTCAGTGAAGGGAGCTAGAACGTGGAATGTGGGTGAGGGATGGAGACGCCTGTTGTGTAGGATTTGAGTTGAAGCTATCATTAAGTAGGTGACCATGATCTGATGATATTCTAGCTCTGTACACTGAAAAAGCCTAGAATGAATGAGACCTCATAGCAATAAGCTCACTTAGGGACCAGATTTTGCTTTCTGGATACTATTGCCTGGCAAAAAGAACCAGGGATTCTTAGAGAATTGGCTGATACTAGGTCTAAGTTAGGAACGTCTTGTGTGCCAGAAAGCAAAGACATGTTCACAGACTATTTAATAGTCCATGTCAAAAGGACACAGAAGCCAGCTTGAAAGGAATCCCATTGACCAAATCTGAGAGACTTTAAGGATCAAAAAGAATAATCCCGGTAAATGACTCTAATGCATTGAGTTAAAAAAAATGTCATGACTCCATAGTGATTCTCAAAAAAGAGAGAGAAAGAACAAGCTCTGCTTTATAAAAGATTATAAGCTAGTGTGTGTAGACTAAATTTTAGATTTAGGAAAGCACTATTTTGTAACTCTCAATGTAATAAATAATTGATACAGGTAATGATCATCAATGAATAATATGACCCACTGGGAAAAAAGAGTGTAGAGGGAAAGGCTGTTTACCCAACCTCACAGGTTACTGATTAATTAACGAAGGCAAAAGCATCCCTTTGTGTTGGAGAGATCTGTCTGTCTCACCCTATCTGTATCCCATTACCCTTGGCATGGCCAGTAGGGGAGCAATCTGACCTATGCACCCCTGATCTGATGCCATGGGAGGGACACCACATAACAAAACTTGCTAGAAACATTTGACACAAATCAAATCCTGACAGAACAGTCAGAGGACTCCAGACTGTGGGATCCTCTGCAGGTCACCTGGCCTGGGTCTTCAAAAGGTTGAATGTCAAGAGCAGAGGCAGAGTATGGAGAGAATAAAGCCAAATCTAGTTGTGAACTTTGATTGGATTCTGGGTCAAAAAGTAACTAGCAAGGACATTTTGGAGGATAATTAGGGAACTTGGAGTCCAGATCGTATGTTAGATGATTTTGTTGAATTTACAACAAAATGATTTTCTTCGGTGAGGTAATGGTGTTATGGTGATGTAAGAGAATGTCCTAGTTCTGAGTGATGCAAGATGCAACATTTAGGGGTGAAATGCGAAGCCGACAGCCACCTGCTTTCAGCAAAAGGGAAGTGTGGGGGGCGGCAGGGAGAGAGAGAGAGAGAGAGAGGAAGTAGCTGCGGCAAGATGTTGATGAATCTATGTGAGGGGTATCCGGGTGTTCATTGTACTTTTCTTTCAACTTTTCTGTGGGTTTGAAAATTTTTGAAACAAAACAACAAAAAAAAATGTTTTTCAGAAGACAACATGAGAGAATAGGAAATAGAGATAGTTCTCATAAATTTTTTTAAAAGACAGTTTCCTTCTATTTCCTCTTCACCACGACTGTGACTCTCAGTGACAGTGATTTCTCCTTTCCATGAACTCTTGCTTGACTTAAAATCATTGTGACACCGCACAGCAGGGAATCCCATGATGACTGACATGTCTGGTAGCAACAGGAAATGAAATATTTGTATTTTCTCCAGAGAACTGAAGCTGATCTTTTAAATTTAAACTTCTTACATTGAGCTTCAACTATGAACAAGGGCCTATGAGAGGAGTGGCAGTAATACAGAGATGAACAACAATATGGTCTCTGCCTTCAAGGGATATAAAATCCAACCCATAAAAAATGAGTCAACAAACATTTTTGAGTGGCTGGTATGAGCTAAACAAAACACTAGGACCAGGGATCCAATTATGAATAAGATACAGGGACCATCAAAGAGTCCCTTGTCTTTTGGGAAACACAGACAAATACATTGATTTCAATACATTACATAAGGTTTATGAAAACATCTTTATCATGTGCTAAAAATTATGACCAAGCCCCCAGGGACAGCTTCCAAACAAAGAGAACCTCTGAGCCAGCGCCTGAACTGAAGGTCAGAAGGTTTTCCAGACAAATTGATAGGGATTCCAAGCAAGTAGAACAGCATGTGCCAAAACATGAAGATATGGAATGAATGTGACATATCTGGGGATCAACAAGTTAAATAGGGCTGTAAGGCAGGATACTTGTAGGGGGAGTAAGGGAGATGGAGCTGGGAATTTAATGTGGGCTAGTTAGTAAAAAGCTTTCATGCCATCCTAAGGCGTTTGAGCTGTACCTTGTAGGAGATGGGAAGCAAGGGGAGACTTCGGAGGTAAGGGACATGGTCAGACGCTTACCTTGGAATGGTAAGTCTGGTGGTGGAACGGCAGGTGGTTTGGGAGAAGATGAGGTGGCAAGACTGGTTAATAGACATTTGTGGCCGGGCGCGGTGGCTCACGCCTATAATCCTAGCACTCTGGGAGGTCGAGGCGGGCGGATTGTTTGAGCTCAGGAGTTTGAGACCAGCCCGAGCAAGAGTGAGACCCCATCTTTACTAAAAAAATAGAAAGAAATTACTTGGACAACTAAAAATATACAGAAAAAATGAGCCGGGCATGGTGGCACATACCTGTAGTCCAGCTACTCGGGAGGCTGAGGCAGGAGGATCGCTTGAGCCCAGGAGTTTGAGGTTGCTATGAGCTAGGCTGACGCCATGGCACTCTAGCCTGGGCAACAGAGTGAGACTCTGTCGCAAAAAAAAAAAAAAAAATAGACATTTGTGACAGTCCCAGTGAGAGATGCTGAGCACCTAAACCAAAACAGAGGAAGTGGAGACAGAGAAAGTATGGATGCAGGAGACAGTTGGCAGATTGTGACAATAGGCAGTAGTCACTGAGGGATGCCAGGAAGTGAGAGAGAGGGCTCGTCAAAGATAACCCCTGTGTTAGGGTTCTCCAGAGAAACAGAAGCAATAGGGTGTGTCTGTGTGAAGAGAGAAATATTTTAAGGAATCGGCTTACTCACTTGTGAGTGGGCAAGTCTAAAACCTGCAGGGTAGCTGGCAGGCTGGAAATTCCAGCAGCAGTTGATGCTGTAGTCTTAAGTGCAAAGGGAGTCTGAAGACAGAATTCCTTTTTTTCCTCTTAATGTCATTTTTTTCTCTTAATGTCTTCACTTGATTGGATGAGACCCACTCACATCATGGAGAATAGTCCGCTTTATTCAAAGTCCAGCAATTTAAATGTCAATTATGTCTAATAAATACCTTCCCAGCAACATCTAGACTGATGTTTGACCAAACCATAGCCTAGCCAAGTTGATAGATAAAATTAAGCATCACCTTTAAAAGATTGGTTATATTTTGGTGCCATTACTAAGATATGAAATAGAGGAGAAAAGACAAATTGGGGGCAGAAAAAGAACATCAGCTTAGAAGAAGTTGAGGTTCAGTTGGCGTGTCCAGTGGTCACTTGGGACTGACTCAGGAGATAGCTTCTTCTAATAAGCCAAACTTAGAGATCTCAGCGGGTCCATGTGGTGCTGCTGTGTTCGTTGATGCATTTGCCACCAACTGGCAGGTGCTGGATGGCTTTGCCCACGCATCAGGCTGGGGCTGGGCTGCTGGCTGATGTTACCTCCACTTGGCCTCTCCTAGCTCAGCCTTCCTCATGAGGCAGCCGGGGTGTCATGAAGGCAAGCCCTAACATCATGCATGCATCAGGCCTCTGCTTGGACCACGTTTTCTAATGTCCCAATGGCTAAAGCAAATCACACGGCTAAGCCGAGGATCAGTGTGGGAGGAGACAACACATGGAATTCATTCATTAACATGACCGTTGAACACATATTACATGCAATGAAGAAAAATAGAATAGAGCAAAAAGAGAATTACATTGCAAGAGGGTGCTTTAATAGACAGAGTGGTCAGGGAAGTGACTTTTGAGCAGAGACTTAATAAGGTAACAGAGGCAGACATGTGAACTACTTTGAAGTGCTCAAGAAACAACAAAAAGGAGAAAATAAGGAGCACAGAGCAGGCCAGGGCTGTGGAGGACCAAGAGCAGATGGTCACGCAGGGCTGCAGTCCCAACCCCGGGCCGTAGCCAGGTACCGGTCCATGACCTGTTAGGAACAGGGCCACACAGCAGGAGGTGAGCAGGGGGTGAGTGGGCAAAGCTTAATCTGTGTTTACAGCCGCTCCCCATCACTCGCATCACCCCTGAGATCCACTTCATCCTCCCTGCTCAGCCCCCTGTGGAAAAATTGTCTTCCATGAAACCGGTTCCTGGTGCCAAAAATGTTGGGGACCGCTGATGCAGGGCAAGGAGTTTTTTATTTTATTTTCAATGGTGATGAGAAACCAATAAAGGATTTTGTGTAGGAAGTGACTTAATCCAGTTTTCATCTTTGGACCTTGACGAGGAGACGGCATGGCAGCAAGGAGATGCAGTAGTCACGGAAAGAGAGGATGGTGGTGGAGGCGGTGCTGAGAGATGGTCAGATTTGGAATACATTGGGAGGTGGAGCCAGCAGGACTTGCTAGAGGACTCAGTGTAAGTGTCAGGGGCACAGAGGATGCAAGGATGATGCCTAACAGCTGAATGAGATGAGATAGGGAAGTCTGGGGAGAGAAAATCTAGCAAATCTAGAAAAATCTAGAAAATCTTTTGGACGTGTGTTACTTAACATGCCTAACACACATCCAAGTGGAGACACTAAGTAGGAGATAAAATATAAAGACCTTAAGCTCAGGAGAGAGAAAGCCAGCATCTGTGTGACATGGAAGCCCGGGAATATATGGGGTAAGTTAGAAGTTGTGATAACAAGAAGATGCCAGTGTTCTCTGCCTGTCCCTGGGTCTTCACAATGAACTAAGAAATGAAGGACAGGAAGGATGGCCATAGAAAGTTTAAGAAGAGAGAAGTTTTGAGACATCAGCCTTGGGCACAGGATACCACGGGAGACTGAATTCTCTAGGGAAGGGTGGGAGGACGAATGTGGAGGGGCCACTGGCTTCTGAAGACCGTGGTCATGAACCTAAAGTGAGACACAGAGTGTGTCTCTCCAGCAATATTCAGCTGCTCAGATACAGTATCGGTCAGGGTTTCTCAGAGAAACAGAACCAATAGGATATATTAATGTATATGTATATATATTTCTAGATACATATACAGAAAGAGATTTAGTTTAAGGCCTTGGCTCACATGATGATGGAGGCTGAGATGCCCGGAAGCTGCCGTCTGCAAGTTGGAGACCCCAGAAACCCAGTGGTACAGCTCCAAGGCCTGAGACCCATGAGCTCCGAGGGCGGGAGGAGATCAGTGCCCCAGCGGGAGCAGTCCAGCAGATGCCAAGCGGCCAATTTCCCTCACCCTCTGTGCTCTTGTTTATTTAGGCCCTCAGTGGACTGGGTGATGCTCACCCATGTTGAGTAGGGCATCTGCTTTACTCAGTGCACCAAATCCAAATGCTCATCGTTTCCAGAAACATCCAGAAACAATGTTTAAGCAGCTATCTGGGCATCTGGTGGTCCGGTCAGGTTGACACATAAAATGAACCATCACAGACAGACTTGGAGACTTGGGTTTATCTGTAGGTGGGATTTTTTGAGACACGTGTAGGGGAGGGAGGGCCCAGGAGGGAGTTGAGGGTATACACAAATGAAAATTATTATACATGTCCTGCTGGGCCAGACATTGTAGACCGGGGGAGGAGAGAAGCAGTGGATGTTGAAGAAAGCGGTGGCCTCACTGGGTTGGAGGCCTTCGTGGGGTAGCATCGTCAGAGAAGTGCCACTAGAGGGAGTGTGCTGAGAAAACATGGAAATGAAACAGTTTGGAAAGAGGATGCTCAAGGCTGGAGGGGAAGACTATTGGAAGTAAGGAGGTCAGAGAACCAAGGAGCTAGGGCGCTGGATGTATTGTTTATGAGAAGGAAGTCTCCAGCAGAAGAATGGTGCAGAGAAAGATGGTGAACCAGATACAAGTCCGAGGAAGGGGAGTGGATGGTAGGGTCCAACGGCATTGCTTCAAGGAGTCTGAGGATTTTCAGCAAAGAAGAAGAGAAATGGTCTGGAGGTACCAAGGGACCACTCACCTCCCCCAAGGCCCAGTGCTGCAAGGCTGGGATGCAAACCATCCTCTCTTGAGAGAGTTGCTGGGAACACACTTGTTTTCAGTTCAAGCCAGAAGTGGAGGGACTTAAGGAAGAGGCGGTGATTATGGGGGGGTTGAAGATGACAGACTGTGAGCTGCAGAGGGCACAGGGAGCTGTGGAACAGGAGGGCACCTGTTGAGTGTGATGAAAGGGAAGATAAGCTTTTCTGACCCCTTTTGGACACAAAAGGAATCAGCAAAGCTCACAGGGACAATTATTAGTTACCCACATGAAGCCAAGTTTTGCTTCCTCACAGGTTCTTGGCCATGTTCTGAATTACTCAGTTTATCAAATAATTAACCTATGAATAATTTATTAGTATAGATAGTGTCATTTAAGATTTAATTATATAACTCTCTTTGAAGAAATAAACCATGTCCTACATGTCTCATCTATCTCTAGACATACAGCTGGACATTCTGATTTAAGTTCATTTGAAATTAATTCAAAAAATAGGATTGCAAAAAAAAGTGTATGTTAAATCGCACATACGTACTCAGGCCAAGCAATTCTACGTAGCCATGAAATGACATCTGGCACAGAAGTTGCAATTGGGACTACTAACTGCTTTGTTGAGTTTGCCACGGTCCGCTGTCATACTACAGGATTTGTCTGGCTTTTTTTTCTTTTGTAGGGTTCAGAATTGTCAATTAAATGGCAGCATGATGGGGCTCTGCATCCTATAGTTTTTTAGAGATGACACTAATTTCTGACATTCACCCAGGACACCATATCATTTTGGATTTGCTATCTGTGGTCATTGAGGGAACTCATTTCAGAGGATTCTCCTTGGTCCTCTCCACTATGAGAGTCTTACCTGGCCAAGGAACCAATGTGAGGTTGTGCAAGTAGGAAGCATGTCTATTCCATTACACATTTGGGGTCCAGGGAAATGATCCCTGGGTAGGTCTGCAGACCCAGTCGACCCACCTAAGTAAGCTGGATCTCGGCCAGTCTCCATGTTTTCCCAATGCCCAATATCCCCCACTCTAACAGGGGACAATGACCCTGATTTGTGTCTCTATGTATTAATATCTACTAAAACCTTGTCCAACAGTCACCCAAATGTTTGGGTATTCCTCAGTGTTTAGTCACCCAAATAGATCCCTTTGGTGAAGGTCCAGAAGATCCAGGACCTCACACTCTTGCTGTGGTGTTGCAGGGTTCTGCCTTCTGGGAACACAGTTTTTGCTTCAGTCAATGAGCCTGGGTCCAAACCATCGGCCTGGAAACTTTTTATTGGGGTGGTGGTTCTTAGGCTCCTGAACATGCATCATTGATCTCTTCTGATTATACAGGTTGAACAATCTCTTATTGCCTGCACATCTGTTTTGCTCCTAGGGATGCAGTAATTCAGTAGAATCTTGAGTTAACTCCCTTGAGTCTTCTTTTATGGTGGGGGAAGAGTTTGCTGAATTTGGGGATAAGGAGTCTTCGTGACTATTTCTTAGTCAGAGGGGCAGACTGTGGCAGTGACAGTTAACTGTCCATCAAAGCATCACTCTCCCTTCACATATTGTAGAGTTGTTACCGAAAAGGCAGTTGCCCAGCCTGGAGCTGTAAGTCCCAGCATCCTCTGCAGATGAGTGGCACCACGTGACTAGATCTTGATAGTGGATTGTGAGCAGAAAGGAAATCACTTCCATGCCAAGGAGGTTGAGAAGTGGTTATCCTTATCCAATTGATGATTCCCTTTCTGCCAGCTCTTTGTTGATTCCCAGAGAGACCCTGGAAGCTAAATGTTGAAGAAGGCAGAGCCTTGCCAGCCTGGGCCCTGAATAACCACAAGGAGTAACTACCACACTCTTAACATGATGCCAGTATTGGACTGTCACGTAGGCAAGAAATCACCTTTCATTGTGTTAGATAGTTGAAATGTAGGAGTTTGTTGGCTAAACCAACTAGAGTTACCCTCATACATACTCTTTATAAATTCTATATCAAATCTAAAAAAATATTGTTTCTGTCTGAATAGATTTTCACCTAATTTGAAAGGTATGTTTGTGATGGTCTGAAGAAAGAGTATAAATGAGGTGCCATATGTAAAAGTCACTCCGAGGGGTCCGGGGGATGTCTCACAGAGCTCAGCTTCACGACTCAGTCTTCACAACTGAGTCGTGTGGTTCCTCTGTGTCCATGGGTTCCACATCTGTGGATTCAACAACCGTGGATGGAAAATATTTGAAAAACAAATTGCATCTGTACAGACTTTTTTTCTTATCATTATTCCCTAAACAATACAACAACTATTTACCTAGATTTGCATTGCATTAGGTATTATAAGTGGTGTAGAGATGATTTAAAGTATATGGGAAGATGTGCATAGGTTATATGCAAATACTATGCCATTTTATATTAGGCACTTGAGCATCCGTGGATTTGGGTATTCACTGGGGGTCCTGGAACCAGTGCCCCCAAGGCTACCGAGAGAAAACTGGATAATAAAAGGCAATGTTAATACAACCAACATATACACATTCTCTCTGTCCGCATCTTCTTAATAGAAGCAGTTATTTTAAATATAGGCCCCTGGATTCTGCATATCTTACGTACCTCCTTAGATTCCCTTGGCTTCTTCTGTTCCCCAGGATCTTAGCAGCGTGGTCCACCTCCGCACCAAGATGGCCAAGTGACTTCACACAGGCCTTTAATTTTCCACCCCTTAACACTGACCAGCTGTGTACTTGGAGCCTCTGGATCCTCCTGCCACAGACTTAGATAAAATGCTACCCTACAGGGTGTATGTATTTGTTCCCTGTTGATGCTATAACAAATTATCATGCATGCAGTGATTTAAAGAAACATAAATTAGGCCGGGCGCGGTGGCTCACGCCTGTAATCCTAGCACTCTGGGAGACCGAGGTGGGCGGATCGCTCAAGGTCAGGAGTTCGAAACCAGAGCGAGACCCCATCTCTACTAAAAATAGAAAGAAATTAATCGGCCAACTAAAAATATATAGAAAAAATTAGCCGGGCATGGTGGCGCATGCCTGTAGTCACAGCTACTCGGGAGGCTGAGGCAGAAGGATCACTCGAGCCCAGGAGTTTGAGGTTGCTGTGAGCGAGGCTGATGCCACGGCACTCTAGCCCAGGGAACAGAGTGAGACTCTGTCTCAAAAAAAAAAAAAAAAATTTTATTCTGTAGGAAGTATTACATTAAAATGTGGGCCAAGTGAAAGGTAATACATTTTTCATTTATTCAACAAATATAGTTAGACAGGCAATCAAATCATTGCCTATCTAACCTTGCTGTGAGAAGTGCTGTGATAGCATAATAGATGGTCTGACACCATCTGCAGGGTGGTGTCAAGAAGGCTTCTCTGAGGAAACAACAATTGATTGAAGTATTTGTGAGTTTCTGGGGAGGAGGGAAGCAGAAGCTTCCAGCGGAGGGAAAAGTTTCTATTAAGACCCAGAAGAGAGGTCAGGAGTGGGAGGCATGCATTCTAGGCAGCAGTTCAAAGGCTGCTTCAGCCAGAGAGGCCGGCCAAATACTCAGACTCATCAGACAGGCAGGTCAACAGTAACAAAACCTCCCTTAGTGCAAAAACTATGTCAACCTCCAGAAATGGATGTTTAATTTTGGTGGTGAACCAGAGGAAAGGTTCAGATGATGGCTGCAAGTGAGAGCTACTGTGTAAAGAGACCCCAACAAGGCCAGAACTTTTAGTCCAAACAAAAAGACACAGACAGGAACATAAGACTGATCAAAATACAAGCATCTTCCACTGTCAACGACGAGGTTACCTACATGCTATGTGGGCAGGCATTCTTGTCCCCTACATGCTCCCCAAGGAAGGGGTACAGCTGGCCTGAGCCTTGACCCTCCTAAGGGAAACACTCCTTCTCCCATATCACACAGGCCATTTCAGGGTAGAAGTAGAAACATGGGGATCTTCCAGGTCCAAGCCCTGGGTGCTCTGGGACAGTACCTGGAGAGGGGACTTTACAGTTTGCAAAGTACTTTCACTTGTGTCTCATCAGTATTTGCTGACTGAAAAAGTAAGCTTATTCAGCAAACTATACTCTCCATTAGTACAAGGGATTCCTTCTCTAAAAATTTAGGTAGATTGAAACTTGGACAATCTTAAGTTCCTGGGAGGCTCTTTAAAAATGCAAGTATTTGGAACCCAGACTAAAGAATCAGAGTCATACTTTTTAAAGATTCACAAACAGTTTTGGTGATGAACAGATTGGGATGAGAACCTCTTTCCAAATAATAAGAATTCATTCATTCAACCAGCACTGACTTTGTGCCAGGCAGATCTGTGGGGCTAACGGTACAAAGGCAAGTGAGGGAGCCCTGGTCTGTGCATCTACGAAGGCGACAGTTGGGAGGATAAACTGGGTGGTTAGAGAATTTAGGGGCCACAACAGGTGGTTCCACTGAACCCTGAGAGAAGTTTACAAGTGGGTTATAAAGTGTTCCAAGATCTCAAAGCACAGAAGCCCAGGTAAAAGAAGACACAACCTGCTTCTGGGCTATGCTTTCCTCAGTGCCAATGTCAGACAAAGGCCCCTGGTCTGTGTTTCTCTGGCAACCATCACATGCCCAGTATAAGGCTCTGCATATTAGAGGTTAAAAAACAAACAAAAAGCTCCAAAACACCCATTTATTTTGAATACTATTTGCTGTCTGGAAATGTTACTTTTCTCTTTCTCAAGAACACAACTTTTGGAACCCTCAATTCTACCTGAATACTTGGCAGTCAAGTCAAAGCAACGACAAACTGGATGTGGGCTAACACTGATCTGCTATCACCCAAGCTTAACTTCTAACTTTGCAAATGTGTTGCTGGTATCTCAATTTGCAGTAGAGAAAGGCAATCAAGTGAGCATCTGGGGACAGGGTGGAGAAAAGACTGGAGAAATGGCAGTTACTCCCTGTTTGTACCAAGCCCCTTTTCCAACAATGTCCCAGGAAAACAAACGAATCAGGACACCTGCTAGTACAGCCAAAGCAGAGGATACTCTGCCTGGAATGTACTGAATGTCAATGGCTATTCCTGTCAGTCACTCCTGAGAAGACAGGGCAACAAGACCCAGAATGGGTATCAGTGTTGCCTGAGCAGGGGTGGCTGCTTGCTCTCAAGCTGCCAGAGTGGTGAACAGCACCAGGAGGTCATGTTGGCTGCCTGCTGTGTGATCTTATTTCTGTGTCACTGGGTTGGAAGCACCAACTGTTACAAGGGACCAAGAAGAGGAGGTAATTTTTTCAGCCCTCATCACAAAGCTTTTCATTTTTTGGTTAGAAAATATTGTTCTGGGAGCATCAAAGCCCAAACCATTACGGTGCCTACCATGTGCCAGGCACCATGCTAAATATTCACATGTGTTCACACTCATTCGATCTTTGCAATAGCCTGGTGAGGTGGGTAATTACTATTGCCCTCCCTGCTTTACAGATCAGGAAACTGAAATTCAGAGACATTAAGTGACTTGGTCATTGTAACTGCCAAGAAGTAGTGGAGCAGAAATGTAAACTCAAATCTGGCTTCAGAATCTGTGCTTCTTTACCCTAATGGGATCCAAAAGAAACAGCAGGTCCATGCAGGAACATAGCGCCCGGGACTCCAAGTGGTCTAGCTTTTTGCGAATCCCCACTCCCCTGCCGCTTCAGTGGGGCCTCCATTTGACCATATTTCCGAGAGATGCATTTTCCTGATAGGCCCTGTCCTCTCATAGCTGGTCTGTTAATTTTAAGATGTTAAGTTCAGTGGGTGAGAAGTGGAGGCACAGATCATACAAAACCTTGCCCATCAATCGTTAGAAAGTAAGAATAGCTTTACCTTAGAAGAAATAAGATGGCACTAAGAGGAGGAGCACAGGCAGCCAGCAGCTGGCCCCTCAGCTTCTCTGGGCCCCTTGCCTGTTCCCCATGCAGTTTGCTTGGACATGGGCCGGCAGGCTGGCACCATCCACATACCTCGCTGACCACATCTGAAGTCCTCTCAGGGCTTCTGGGAAGGGGGCCAGTCAGTCCAGCCACTTATTTGCAGCAAAGCAAACAGAAGCTGCCTTTTTCACTCTTTTTCGAAGGTCAGCACTCCAGTTAGCAGGGGTGGAGAAGGGGCAGGAAGAAGCCCGTGTTCTAGACAGGCAACAGCCTCAGAACTGACCCCAGCCCCTGACAAGTTCTTGCTTATTAAATTCTCCTCTTTGTTCTGCTTCCCACCCCTCCCAAAGAGCCAAGCACACACACACACACACATCACTGTTGACTCTGCATTTCTGAACAGTGCCTCCCCACCAGTTTACAGATTATAAAACCATTCTGTTAAGATCAAACACTGTCAGGGATAGAGAGCTGCTCTGCCAAAAGATGACTCATCGAATCGTATCCAAACACTGCACAAAATTAGAGTTCCAAACTTGATTAACTTCATCTGAACCTTTTAATTAACTGAGGTTGCTGAAATCTGGGGGAATGACATTCATGGCTGGAGGTGATGGGCTAGTGTCTGCTTAGGTTCAGGACCTGCCCATGTAATAGAAAAAGTCAACTTGGAAAAAACAGAAACCAAGTATGGTTTCATGTTTTTTTATTTGTTTGTTTTTTAGAGATAGGGTCTGGCTCTGTAACTCTAGCTGGACCGCAGTGGTGTGATCATAGCTCACTATAAACTCTAATTTCTGGGCTCAGGTGATCCTCCTGCCTCAGCCTCCTGAGTAGCTGGGATTACCGTGCCTGGCTAACTTTTGTTTTTTAGAGACAGGTTATTGCTATATTGCTCAGGCTGGTCTTGAACTCCTGGCCTAAAACAATCCTCCTGCCTCAGACTCCCAAAGTGGCATGAGCCACTGCACCCAGGTAGTTTCATGTATTTAAAAGAAAAAAAGTGTGTATCTGTAGATTTACTACCACCTTTGCAAAAGAATTGAAACATTCCAATTCAAATTTAATTTGAACTCAGAACATCAGATTAGTGCTATAACAGGAATTTAGAAAGCACTATTAATCAGTTTGTTACTATTAAATACATACTTTTTATTGCATTTAAGTATTATGCTTATATTTAATGTAATCACTAAACCACCAAATATAGAAGTATTTTTTTAATTACCCAAAGTATTTTAATAGGAAGAAAATGAAGTCAGTGTCACAAATCGGCTCCCAACCCAACTGCTGCTTCCCAAAACAGTTCAACTGGGGGAGGCGGAAACCAACTCTATTCAAAAGCTCATTTGCCTGACTGATGCCTAAAGCTTTACTCTGCCAGACACCCTGGCCCCAATCTCTTGGGCTCTCCCCAACCACACATAGACTCCTTCTCTCAAAGCTGGCTCACTTAATGGAGACTCATTATCTCTGGCAACCGCCTGGAAATCTGCTCTACTACTGGGTTACGCAAACTTCCAGGAAAACACAAAGTCCAGTCATCCTCTTAGACAACAGCCTATCCACTAAGGCAAAACTCTGGGCCTACACTTAGTTGAGTGTTCATTCAATACATACATACTGAGCAATCACTTTGTGCAAGGTCCTAGGTTGGGCAGGGGACAGCAGGCACTCTGCCCTCTCAGAACATTTCATGAGGGAGATCAACAAAAACTACTACACAGAAGATGACAAAACATGCTAATGAGAAAAGGAGCTATGAGAGTATTAGGGGATGTAATGAGGTATCTTGTCATGTGACCAGGCACAACGACCTGAGTCCTCAAGGCCCCTGAATATTTGCCTGTCCCACCCTCTCACACTTGGCAAGTCCAAGCTGCTGCTCTTTGGGCCTGCTGCGCCTCCTCTCTGCAAAGCCCATCCCAAGCCTGGGGACAGGCAGGGTGCAGAGGTTAAAAGCACAGCTCTGGAGCCTGGGCTGGATTCCCTGTTCTACTTACTGTGACTCTGGGCAAGAAAAGGACTCTTGAGCCTCCTGTGTAAAATGGGAATCCCAAGAGCACTTACCTTGTGAGGTTTAAAGATTCAATGAACAAATATGTATAAAGTACCCAGGACAGTGCCTGGGGCAGTGTGAGCACTTAATAAATGACAGCTTGCCAGAACTGTCACTACTCTTAAACAATGTCCACAAACTGCATAGAAAAGCCAACACACTTGTTCTGGTGACCTCTGTGTCACACAGCAGTTCATTTAACTGTGTTGCCACTAACTCAGCTGTGAGCTCTGGACATGAAACTGATTGGACCTCACTGTCTCCTGACATTTGCACTCAGCACCCTGCTCTCTCCCTTCATGGCTTTTACTCCCAGTTTGTGATTTTATATTCACCCATGGAAATTAATTTGCACAGGGACTGGCTTGTCTCCTCCACGAGAATTTTATGCTCCATGGGCTGTTTTGTTCACTAATACACACCTAACACCTGGCACAGGGCTTGCCCCATAGCAGGCACTGAAGAAATATGTTGCACAAGAAGCCTCAGTGTTTGGAGAATGAGAGAAAACTAGGGAGGATGGCTCACAATAAAGTGACACAAGGCCCTCCCAAATCCAAAACCGGCCTGCTCTGTTACTAACTGAATTGAATAGTTTAAGATATCCAGGATGGTTCTGCTTCTTATCGAGTATTTACAATCACGCTAGACATCAAATACCCAGCAAGAAAAAGGAAAAAGAAAAAGATACACAATGCACCATACCTGTCCTCGGGAAACAAGGTGGAAGTCCTGCTTTCAAAATCATCATCTGAGGGCCAAGGTGCAGACTGACCAGTGGGCATGAAGCCCAAAGGTGGGACATAGCTGGGCTGGGGGAGACAGGGACATTTCATGGAAGCCATGATGATTTTGGTTCTCAGCCTCATCTGCTCAGTCCAGCTCCACATTACTTTCCTCTGTTTACCTCACTCTCAGTTTTCCTCATTAACCCAGAAACTGAGAAGTATGCATTCATTCCACACACATTTCCTCAGCACTGGCTTTCTACCCCATTCCTATGCTGAGCTGTGCTGAGGACCCAGAAGTGACCCAGACAGCCCTAGGCCCTGCCTCACATGTGGAGCTCACAATCTACAGAGGGCACACTTATAAGCCCGCCTGCCACCAGAGCCACATGGTGCTTTGATCTCTTTCTCTACAAAACTTCACCTCCCGAGTGGCTGCCCCTGAAGACTTCCCCTGAAATGTCCCCTTTTGTGCTCCAAGTCCTGCCCACCCTTTTGTCTCTCCAATGAAACCTAGTTTGTGACCTCACCAGGTATGAGCTCAAAACAAGCAAAGAAGCAGCTGCTTCTCCTCTGCGCCTCACTCTCTCTGAGGAGATTCTGAGGCAGCCAGATGAAAGCTGTTGATGGGGAAAGAGTACTCTTTCTCAGAAACTACTTCAAAACCAGATGCCATTTTCTGCCTACCAAATTAAAGACCAACATTACTCAACCCAAGCAAGAAAGCTGAGGGACCTGCATCCTCACCCACAGCTGATGGGAGCATGAGTACTCAGCGACGCATGGGAAAATGTGGTATTAAAGATTTTTACAAAAAGTCATGACTCTTGATCAATGGTTGAATTCTATATAAATGTTCACTGCCGTGTTATTTATACAGGTTGAGGATCCCTTATCTGAAATGCTTGGAACCAAAAGTGTTTCAAATTTTGAATATTTTCAGATTTTGGCATACGTGTATTAGGGATCTTACCAGAAGATCCCCATGTCTGAAAATCTGAAACCTAAAATATTCCAATGAGCATTTTTATTTTATTTTTTTTAGCATCATGTTGATGCTCAAAAAATTTTGGAACATTTTGGATTTTCTGATTTGGGATGCTCAACCAGTACCACTGAAAACCTGGAAATAATTTCACATTCAATAATAGGATGCTATATAAAACATGACATATTGACAGAATGGAATATTATGTGGCTATTAAAATCACGTTTAGGCAGAGATTTCACTTACATTTTTTGCAACACTTAGGTTAAAAAAACCCATATAATATCCTATAGTCAGAATGAGCTCTACTATGTAAAAAATAAAATACAACAGAACAAGGTAGGTACAACTGTTACCATCCCCATTTTAGAAGTAGGAAAACTGAGGCTTAGCAGAGGTTCAAGGTCATAACAGACCCAAGTCATGGCACTTTTTTAATTTTTTGAGTCAGAGTCTCACTCTGTTGCCCGGACTAGAGTGGCGTGGCATCATCAGCCTAGCTCACAGCAACCTCGAACTCTTGGGCTCAAGCAATCCTACTGCCTCAGCCTCCCGAGTAGCTGGGACTATAGGCATGCGCCACCATGCCTGGCTAATTTTTT
>CAUYPO010002512.1:0-27985 GCA_963574435.1 Cheirogaleus major | reverse complement strand
TGCCCGGCTAATTTTTTCTATATATTTTTAGTTGGCCAATTAATTTCTTTCTATTTTTAGTAGAGACGGGGTCTCGCTCTTGGTCAGGCTGGTTTCGAACTCCTGACCTTGAGCGATCCGCCCGCCTCGGCCTCCCAGAGTGCTAGGATTACAGGCATGAGCCACCGCGCCCGGCCAGCAAGGAGACAATTCTACCTTAATGCAACTGGAAGGAATATACCCTGCTAACTCATTTTGGAATCCTGGCCTCCTCAACTAGAAAGGTAATAAATTTGTGTTGTTTAGATTTGTGGTAGTTTGTTACAGAAGCAATAGGAAACCAGTACAGATGCTTACATGCAGAAATATTTATAGATATGTATATACACATAAGTTAGTACCCAAACATATATTTCTTTGCTGTCAGCTGAGAACACTTAGAAGTAATGACATCCCAGTTACAATGAACATACCTAGCACTCAGATCTTTATTTTTAATTCCATTCTCCAATAAAAGGATCCAGGAATCTTCAGAGAAATGGCTAATTCTAGGACTAGAAGTGGAAGTATACAAGATGAGCCTGGAACATCATATAGTGCTAGAAAGTAAGAAAGCATTCATAAAGAAAAGAAAAAGAAAAATTATTATGATGTGGGGCTGTCAAAGAGTCAAAGAAGCTGACACAATCTTAGCAAAAAAATTAATTGATTATAATCCAAAGTATAAAGTAAATACTGAAAGTCCATACTAATATAAATGATTGAATGAGTAAATAAATTAATTTGGGGGAATAGACGGCTCCTGTGCAGAGGAATTCCAAATAATTTATGTAGATTCCCCACCCCCAAGGAGGTAGAGCATAAGATCCCATTCCTGTAGTCTGGGCAGCATACAGCCACTTCCTGACAAAGAGCATAGAATGGAATGGGGGGGGGGAGGTGACTTTACAATGGAGAAATCTGAGAAGGACTACTTTAGCTAGGTGATCAAGGTTAGTATCAAGAGTGACAAACTATGTACTCTTGATATCATCAGATGAAAATTGGACTTTACCTTTGTGATCTTCCTTCCCAAAACTCATAACTGCAGTCTGACCATGAGACAAACATCAGATAAATTCCAATAGAGAGGCAGCCTGTAAAATACCTGACCAGTACTCCTTGCAACTGTCAGGGTCATTCAAAACAAGGAAAGTTTGAGAAGCTGTCACAGCTACAATGAGTCTAAAGAGGCATGATGACCACATGTAATATGGTCTTCTGGTTGGCATCCTGGAACAGAAAAAAGGGCATTAGGTGAAAACCTAGGAAATCTGTGTGAAATATGGACTCTAGTTAATAAAAACAAAGAAGGATAAGCTAGTGCTATACATGAACAAGTCTCACAGAACTAATGTTGAACAAAAGAAGCCAGATAAAAAAGAGAACATGTATGTGAAATTCAAAAATAGGCAAAGCTAATCTATAATGATAGAAGTTAAAACAGAGATTACCTTTGGAAGGAAGTATAGCTTGGAAAGAACAAAAATGTGCATGCTAAGGTCATTGAAATGATTTATTTCTTATCTGGGTGACAGATACATGGATATTGCATTAATAAGAATCTATCAAACCATACACTTAAGATGATGCAGTTGATTTTTCCCTCAGTAGTAGTATTAAAAATAAAAATAAAGAAATAACAGGGCTCAAACACTTTGTTGTTCTAAAAATAAAAGGTAGTTTCATGATTCAGGCAACATCTTTTTTTCAAATAGTTTTATTGAGATATAATTCACATAACTTACAATTCAATCATTTAAAGTATATAATTCAATATTCAGTGATGTGTAACTATCACCAGTCAATTTTAGAACATTTTCATCACCTCAAAAAGAATTCCCCTAGCCTCTATCTAATTACTTAATCATCCCCCACTTTCCAACCCTAAGCAACCACTAAACTAATTTCTGTCTCTGTAGAGTTCCCTGTTCTGGACACTTTGTCAGGGTGGCAGTCTGCCCTCAGTTCTTGGTGGACTCTTGGCTGAAGAATGACCAGACACACCAAAGTGTCAAGTCCAGACTATTATCCTGGTCCTCTGACTTCTTGCTTGGAAAAATTATCAGCAGGGCCAGTTTGACAGAGTAACCTCAGGCAGGAAGCAGTTTCACCAGAGCAGCTCGTAACTGTCGAACAGAACAGGTCTGTCTCTGCAAGTGGAGAGAGACAGACCGACTCATTCTCTCACTCCGATTTCTCTGATTGTTTCCTTTTTATTAACCCAGTCTGGAGGGGGGCTCTAGAGAGGTGTGGGATGTTATCAGATGATTAACAGGTGTCCTCAAAATGCTATCTGCACATAGGAGCTCCCTCTAAGAAAACCCACCTGGTGGGGGTGAACCACAATGCAGATTCAAGCTAATGGCATATTAATTACCCTTAGGTTACTCTAGGTCACTTTCTAAATCCTATTATGCCTGGGCTGAAGAATTCCCAGGTTGATAAAGCATTCCCTCCTTCCCCAGGTGTAGCAGCTGCTCAGGATAGGACTAAGGGTGGGGCAACAACAAAATGGAGTGCCTACCCTCATCCTTCTTCCCAGGTGGAGCAATTGCTGGAGACAGCACCAAAGCAGGGAACCCTTGTCCTGAGATGGCAAAGCTTTAGATAAGCCTACAGTGGCCATGTGTTGACAATTGTTTTACTAGGGCTCTCTTCCTCTCTTTTTCTTACCACACTGAGCTATTGAACTCCACCAACTGCTGGCTGATTTTACTATTATTATCAACAATGCCCTGGAATATAAACTATTCTACAAATTTATCCAATCAAATTATGGCTCCTTTGAAGGAATAATTTCCGAGATCAGTGTGTGATTTTTGTTCTGACCTCATAAGAGCTCCTCCCCGAGTTCTTGTTCTCTGGTTCTTACCTGCAAACTTGCTGGTCTACAGTTTAGCTTTTATCTTGAATATACTCCCAATTATCTTTTTGCCACAATCTCCACTGTTCTTGACAGCATCTTTCAGCTTGAGCTGCTTCAGTCTCTGTCACAAATGAAGCCAGTTCCTTTGGGAAATATTTAGGAGCTATCTGTTTTATGGCCTGTTTCTTTCCCAAGGCAAAACCTTTAAGGCTGGCCTATAGAGCTGGGGTGGGAACAACAGCAAGTTTTTAGCTGAGTGACACCTCTACTCTAGAAGCTAAGCACTTAGTGGGTAGGGGGCAGAAGTCTGGGTACCTCTTGGCTGGCTTCTCCTGACTTGGTTGCTCCAATATTCTCAGCATGCTACCTCCTAGATAGAATGTCTGTTTTGCTAGTGGGCAGAGTCAGGGAGTCCCCACCTCTTAGCCACACCACATAGGAACTTAGCCTCAGAAACAGGTAGCTGGGGAAAGATGAAAAATACTGATGTCCTTCTCCTCCTAGGAAGAAATTCCTTCAGCTTGGTGCTATCAGAAGAGGGAGCCTTGTGTTCTTGGCTGCTAGAGTCTGTACTGAAAGCACCACCTTGCTTAGCTGAGAGGGGGCACAAAGGGAGAAGTCTAGATCGAGTTTCATACCATGTTTTCATAGATGTTCTTGAATAGATGCTTCTTCATTTTCTGTTTGCCCTTAGTACTATTTTCAGAGGCTCTAAATTGTCATTTTTTATTTTTTTTTTGTAGTTTTCACCAGTTTCACTGGAAAGTGTGTCAGCATATTTTCTCATATAGTTGTGCTGGATCTCAATCTCAGGTAACATCTTTTATAAATTGAAAAAAAAGTATCTACATTTAGGCTGTGGGACAAATATTTCCACTTTCCATATTTCCTCAACTTGCACCATTCCTAGAGTTTTCAGTGGGAAGTTTGTGCACATACTAGACAGAAACTGGCTTTCCAACCTTCTAATGATACTAACTTTTCTTGAAACCATTAGTAATCAGGTTTTGGACTATATATAAGAACTGAAGATATATATATATATATAAGTATATACACACACACACAAATAATAAAATATTATCTTTGTCTATTGCTGTCTAATTTATCTTATTCTACCATATTTTTAAACTAGAAATGAACTTATTTGGAAAGAAGATTAGGCTTATATTAGCATGTCTGAAGGAGAGTCTCAAGAGAGTAGCAGAAGAATATAAGCAGGCAGAGTATTTTAATTAATCATAAAGGCTACAAAATATGAGATTAAAGATTAACATGTTTCATATCTTTCTCATTATTTTGTCAGAACAAAACACGCAGTGTTAAATGTAGTTTTAATATGCCACTGCTTAGATGGTGTCAGCATTTAAGCTGCTTCTGCAATGTTTACTGTAGCAGATTTTACATCGGGAACAAATGTCTTACTAGATCAGATTCAGAAGCAACCTCTGATCCAACTCTGTTGGTAACTTTAACATTTATGAAATGCTGGCACACACATGACAGCTTTTAATTTTTCTATTGATAATCCTGTAAAGTAGATAAAACTGAGGGTCCACCCAACTGAGGCAGTGAATGGCAGAGCCTGGTTTCAAACCCTCATCCATTTCTTGTGCCCACTTCATTCAATAATCTCCCAGGCACAATATGTTATTAACAAACATGTATACATTTTAATAGCACTTTCTTACTCTGCTGCTGGCTCATGTCTTTAGTGACTTCATCTGGAGTCTAAAACCTGTAAGTCTCGTAAGATGACAAATGATACCACAGTTTTTAACTCCAAAAGCCTAATCTCTGTTCTTAGTTGGTATTGTCCTTCTATGACCACCACTTTCTACCTCCACCACTGAAAGTTGCCTTTTCTAAGAGCTTTCTCAGTAGCCTGAGATAGTCATAGTACTTATCACTTGACTATAAATGTTTCTTCTCAGTAGAATTAACACAGTGCTAGCACATACCAGATAATCAGGAATGTTGGGTGAAGAAATGATTATGTAAATGTGCATTGCTTTACCTTCTCCTAATTTGTTTCTGTTTTCTACTTGGTTGATTTTTTTTTTTTTTTTACCCTATTTAGCCTGTTGGTCATTATCATTGTTCCTTTTTAACCCTCTCTCTAAACCCATTAATTATATGGCTTCTTTGCTTGCCAGGGTATTCCCAGAGGAATTTGTGTAATAGGTAAAATATAATGCCAACAGTAGGGTGAAACAGAAGATTCTCATATTTAGTATTTGTATTTGCCCAATTGCAAATTAAAGCCTTATCAATTTTCAAGAAGAAATGTTATGCCAATGCTATCGTATTTTATGGGATCAATAAATATTTGCTGAATGAATGAACAAAGGGGAAAGACTATGATGAAGATAAATGGGCAGGCGTAGACCCCAAAGTAAATTCTATTCCCTAACTCTGACAGAAGCAGAAGGAAAAGGTAGATATTACCAGAGACTATATAATTCTCTGAAGACCTGTTTGCAGGTCTGAGTAACTGGGAGGGACTTAAGTAAAACTTAACCAACACTTTAATAGCTAACATCGAGGTTAGGAAACGTTGTGTTAAAGTTTTATTTATAAATCTTAAAATTTATTTTATATATTAAAATTTTATGTTTATATATTACATATTATATGTTATATATATATCATATAGTGTAATAATATGATGCCATTAAAATGATGCTTGTAAATCAATATTTATATCCAAAGAAAATTGCAATATATTAATTGAACAAGTAGATTATACAAAAAAAGCTTCTAGGTTTATTAGTAAAAAGCAAGTATGTAGATATTCATATATGTATAGGAAACTCTCTGTAAGGATCTAGACCAAAATGTTAGTTGTAGTTGCCTCTAGGCAGTGAGACTAAATGTGATTTTTGCTTTCTTCTTTGTATATTTTTTGTTATCTGCATATTTAAAAATGAAGTAATAAATCAATTTCAAATTTGAAAAACAAACTAAAACAGTGAAGCTATTCTTAGTAACTTGTGATGTGATTTTAATACCACCTGTTGCAATGATAATAAAAGGTATCTTGGGCTTAGACAGGGAGAGGAATGGCTAGAAAGGGCCACACACAAAAGAGAATGGGTTTACTAAAAAGAAACCCTTGCAGAAATATTTAAAAGTCATAATTAGGTTCCCATGGAAGGCTTTTTTCTCTCGTTAAAAATCCCTTTTTGTCAACATTGGCTAGTATATGAGGAATTCTAGAATGTGGGGCCCCTGAGGTTGTGGCAGCAATAAGAAATTGCTGTAGCTCAGTGGTGACAGTGGAGAGAAGGAAGAACAGAAGATGAACGATTAGTCTACATGGTACTCTTTGGAGGTTATCAAGGAAAGTACCACGTAATCTATTTATCTGGTTTTTAAGTTTTAAAACAAAATGGAATCAATTATTTTGAAACTTGCTTGCACTAGCTACTTGGAATTTGTTCCATGTATTTTAGCAGATTAAACAAATGTTAAACTTGGTCAGATACCTATTTTTAATATATTTCACTCCTAATGAAATCAGGTTTTTTTTTCAGAATATGGTGATTATGAACTGATAAAATTAATTACATTTCAAAAATATATTAAATAATGCCACCATTTTTAAAAGTAAAGTCAATTTGAAATTATTGGTCCTAGAACTAGTGCTTTTTTTTTACAGAGGCAGATTTTTCTGGGGGAATAATGGTGACAAACCAAAAGAGAATCGTATATTTTATGGTATTATTCTTGACAAATGTAAAAGAACTATAATAAATGAAAAAAGCAGAGAATTAAAAAATTATATAGAGAGTTTGAATTTTTGCTCTACATCATTATTAATTCTATAATATAATAGTATATATTGGGTAAAACTAAACAATTTAATAATAACATAATATTGATGTTAAGGTCAATTAATAATAAATAATTCAAATGGTTATATTAATAACAGTCAAGGAGGATCTCAATCTCCAAGAGATGAACTGAACTGACAAATTTTGGAGACATCTGACTTGTGGGTTTATTGCTTGGCCTCCTTGATTGTGTGTGGGATAATTTCCTTGCAAACCATAAGACCCCATGGATATTGTCCTCAGATGAACACCATGAACCTTAAGAACTCGCTTATAGTTAAAAACTCATGCTTTCCTTGATTTGGAGATTGCAAAGTGAAAAAGATGATAAACACACAATTGAATCATTTTGGCTGTTTACAACATACATATTATTATTAACTAACAAATAACAGTTAATAACTGTCTACTTTCTAACTCTTGCATACATATTGTAATAATAATATTTTCCAGAAATCTGTTAAACAAATTCAAAAATCTAACAACAATTTGGTATTTCCCTCACCAAACTTCATCTGCTTTTGATCTTGCTTTTTATTTCAGATTTCATATGAAAGTTTGGATAATCACTCATTCTAAACTTTGAATTAGTCGAAATTATTCTGTCTTCATCTCTTTTATTTCTATATCTCATACTTTAAATCTTATTTACAACTCTTTAGAGAAAAATTATCAGGTTGCTTTTCTAATACTTCTATTATTCACATAAAAATGTTGAGTAACTATAAACTGTAACTGTATATTAGTGTTATTGTCATTCTTTTCATTTTCAAGAAAAAATGATGTTGTAAACTAACAGATGGAAATAATGTAGAGTTTTGAAGTGACACAGATCATTGTTACCATTCATACATCTTAAAATGACTCACATTTAGTGGGCAATAAATGATTAACATAAAAATTTCATCAATCCAGCAAATGAAAACAATTTTAAACATGAGTATTAATTTTTATGGTTTGAATGAAGAAGGAGCCACAGAGGAAAAGCTTTTCTAGTAAATGAAAAGGATTTTCTGATGTGTAATGAATGCATGCATTAGTTTTTGAGTCAGGTGGACCTGAATTATTTTTCAAAACTGTATTAATTTTTAATCATACAAGTGCCTTATGAATAAATTTTCCTGATAAGATTCAAACACAATAAATAAATCTAAAGCTCTTTTGACTATCTTTCTTCACCTCTAATTCCAGTCACTTTATAGAAATAACTATTGTTAGTTTGGATATATTCCCCCAGAGTTTTCTAAAGCTTTCGTATAGATATACATGTAAATATATTATAGCTGTTAGCAGATATAAATAGAGTTCCATGGAAAGCATATGTTTTTCATTGATATTTTATTCATCAATACTTTGTATCAGAATTTTTCCATAGCCAGCAATGAACACAAAATTCATTTCCATTTATATGTTATAATAATCAGTACAAATAATAGTGAAATAAATATCCTTGTGTCAACTTCTTTACACAAATATAGGAGTGAAATTGCTGACTTGTGGTTTATGAGAATTTTTTGTGTTTATGGAGCACTTACGTATGTGCCTAACACTCTTATAAGTGTGAGGTAAATTGTTTTTAACCCATTTTACAGACAGGGAAACTGAGGGAGAGAGTGATTGAGTATTTTTAATAACATGAAAACTAAGGCATGAGAGATTAAGTAACGTGCTGAAGATTGCATGGAGATTACATAGTAGAGCAGGGATTTGAACCCAGAGTATGTCTGAGCTCTTAAGCATGTTTCTGTACTGTGTGTATAATAGATACTACCAAACTGAACAAGTAACTAATCAGATTTGCATCCTTCCTAGTAGTTTGTGTGGGTTTCCATTACCCCATACTTTTTTTTTTTTTTTTTTTTTTTTACCAATTCTTGATGTTATAAAATGTTTAAATACTTGCCAATTTGATGGACAAAAAATAGTATCTTGTTATTTTAACTTGTAATTTTCCAGATATCTGGCAATGTTGAAACTGTTTTTATAGTTTACCAGACATTTCTATTTCCTTTTTCTGTGAATTATTTTCAATATCTTAAAACTGAAAGATTAAATGTAAAGGTGAACTGAATCCATACTTTGGATCTCTCTCTCTCCCTACACACACACATATACACACGTATACACTGAGAGTTGATGTGTGTTTCTATACATGTAAACACATGTATGCAATATACACAAAACACATAGTTAATATGTGTACACATGTTATACAAACAAATGATTTGGAGACATACAATATGGCCTTGGTGTTCATGAACAATACATTTTGTACTGGGTATTGTCAGCTTGTCCCCTCTAGGTCCATTGTCTGTCTTTCTGTTCCCTGCCCTGGGATAGTGACCTGTAAGGACTACATTACACTGGCTGCCCTTTGGTTTCTAGTTGGGTTTGGTCAATGGAAGGAACCGCAGGAGATGAGAGGGTGGCAGGAGAGACAAGATCAGTATTTACCTCTTCTCTCCACGGCTGTCTCACCATGGTCCTGGCAGGGGCCACCTACTCCATGGCCACAGCTTCTATAGGGCAGGCCTCTTGTAGGGCTCCAGCTCTCTCTGGATTCCAGGTTATACATTTTTCACCTTGTTCTTTGAGGCCTAGAGCCTGTTGCAGCTCCCTAATGTTCTACCTCCTGGGTGTTTTGTATGCCTTCTTGGTCCCCATCACTCTGCCTACTCTTCTGCAAGTAGCCTTTTCATTAAAATCTCCTTAGGTAAATGATTTTGAGTATCTCATCTGTTTCCTGCCAGGACACTGCCGGGCACAATTTCTAATTAGAGTACTAATGACATCCTAATCTAAGAGTAGCTAGGAAAATGCCTTTCCTGATTTTGATCCAAATCCTCTTCTTTAGAAAATCAGATTCTACATAATCAACTTATTTATTCCACATCAAGCAGATTCGTGCTAGTCGGCACTGTACTGAGCACCTGCACATCTCATAGCTGTGATTCTTTCTGGTGAGAGTACAATGTGAAGTCCAAGCCAATGTTTCGATAGTTTCACCAATTGTTTTATATAGGTTAAATTTCTGTCCCAAATATCATATATATTTTTTACTTTGGAAAATTTCAAACATACAGAACTAGACAGAATAATATAATGAACCCACATACACTCTTAACTTAGTTTCAATAATTATCAACACATGGCCAATCTCATTTTACCTACAGCTCCATCTAATTACTCCCCTCCCATATTATTTTGAAGAAATCTTATATATTTTGGTAGGTGCCTTTAAAAGATCAGGGATCTTCTGAAAATATCTAGTCATTTCCCATTGTTACAAATAAAAATAGTAATGATTTCTTAATGTCATCAACTATATAGTGTTCAAGTTTCTAATTGCCTTATATTACATTTTTTTATAGTTTGAATGAGGACGCTAATAAGGGTCCCACATGTCAATTATCATGCCTTTTAATTCTGTTTTGATCCATAAGGTCCTCACTCATTTCTGTTTGTTTCCCTTGCAATTTGTTTAGGATATTAAATCTATCCTTTGAAGAATTTCCCACAATTTGAAATTTGATGTTTGCCTTTCCATAGTGTTGTATAACATGTCTCTCTAGCCTATGTATTTTCTATAAATTAGTTGTTGGAAGGCAGTAGGGGCATTATCAGATTCACATTAGTTTCTGTTTATTTTTTAAGGACCATTTCATAGGTGGTGGTAGTGTATTTCTCTGTTGGGAAACACCTAGACCCATTTGTTGTTGCAAAATGGTGATAGCTATGTTCTGTCATTTCTTCTTTATTAATTGGCTTGGATATTTCTTTTAAAAAGTCCAAAGGCAACACTTTCCCCTATCGACTATTTGGTTATCTAGGAGTACAGTTCATATTGTAAAGGCAGGAGAAATGCTCAATTCTTTTGATTTCTTTACTATTTTCTAAATAATGAATTGGTTTATTATACCTTGCACTGGTGACCAGTTAGTTTATTTTAATATTATTATGAATTCTTGTATTTAAATATATATGTCACTTGGGAATATTTATATCTATATTCCAGGGTAATGAGCAAAATTTTAAAGTTGCTTTCCTTTTAAAATTTTGCTTATTACCCTGGAACATGCATTTAAATTGCTGAGATGAGATTTGTTCTTGTGTCTAAAACGTTTCTCTCCTTTTCCAGCTCAGGCCTGGAAGCCTGCAGGGGTAGCAGGGAGCAGGATTGACTTTTCCCCTTCTTAGTTTTTCTTCCCCTTCTATCCTACTTCCACAGCCATCTCCTGTCTACTAGGCAGTATTTTCTATTTCACGAGGGTTGAGGTCAGGGAAAGAAGGTATTAGGGGAAAAAGCACCATTTTGCCTAACTGTTTCTTCGTGGGCTAATGCACCGTTGCTGATTTTTTTCTCTTGTGGGTACATTTTCTTTTTTTTGTATTTTTTAGGGATCCTTCAATGGTGTCCCTTGTCCATGGAAATGTCTCTCTTATGATGGACACTTTTCACTCTCTCTACATCTGCTCGTGTTCCAGCCTTCCACCCCACACAGATGATTCCTGTTGGGATCCCTTTGTTCTTTCTAATCCTCTTGAGGAGAATCTTTAAACTTTAAAATGACCTCAGGTGGGGATGGTTGGGGGTGGAAGATACACCCAGGCAACAAACTACCCCCAAACTCACTTTCCCTTGGCCTCCTTACTTTCCAGATTCTTCTTACCTTAGTTTATAGTGAGAGGGATGTCTTTAGTACTTCAAGGACTCTTTCTCTAAAGGAATTCTCCTCTCCCCTCTTAAACAGAACTATAAAGAAGTGATCTAAAGTTGGCAGAGCCAGTTTCACAATTGAGCAGCATGGTTTGCATGTAATCTTTTACTTTAAGATCTGGAAAATATTTTGTGTCTATTGCATTGTTCTCAGACTTTGTATTGTCTCGGCTAAGGAAGAGTAATCTCATTGAAATATTTGTTAAGAAATACTAAACATTGCAACTCAAATTAAAGTTTGCTGCTTCATGCCCAGACATATCATTTAAAAGACACACACACAACACTAACATCTAGGAAAGAGAAAAAAGTGATAATTTTAAACTTTACTAATTTTGGTCTCACCAAAAAAATTCTGAAGCTGAAATTATATTGCACTGTGCTATCATATCATTGTTAACTAGCATATTAACAGTTCTGAGGTATTATGATTAGTAGATCAGTTAAATTTTTTAGTGTTTATGAAAGAATCTTTCATGGGAGGAAGAATTGGAAAGGACAAATAAGCATAACAGAGTCTAAAATTACAAGATCAGTCCATGGACTTCTTTGTTTTTTAAGACAGATGAGTTTCTCTTTGATTACATGAAATTAGTTAAAACTGTTTCCCTATAAAACATTCTAAAGTCTTCTTTGCTGTGCAGACCTTATCCTAGGGGCACCAAACAGTAAATTAAGAGTTCTGAGTTAAATAATAACCTTATATGTCTTGACTTCCTTTATAGATTGTAACTCCCTTGATGGCAGGGTCCATTTTTCTATGCTTGCAATGATATCAACATTTAGTCCAGTGCTGTGTATATAGTAGGTGCTAAATAAATATGTTCATTAATGATGAGGAGGAAGTCTTGATCCTAGAACAGTTTTATGAGAGGACATATCTGAAAGTAATCTCCTAAGAGCTATTGAATTTCAGGTTAGAGGAGAATTTAATATATACTTTTAAAAATGTTTAAGTGTTATTTTGCCAATATATAAGACTTTGGGAAAAAATAAGAATAGCATTCATGGAAAATTAAATTTCATTAAGGTTAGACAAACCTAGATATTTACACTACTTGCACATATCTACTTGCTATACAACCTTGATTCTCAGCTTTCTTTATTCATGAAGCAGAGGTAATAATACTTTGTTTCTAAAGTTGCTGTGAAAATTCGACAGCAAATGAGTATAGTAAAATTCCTGATTCAATATATGTGAGCTTCCATATACATGTGTTATTTTAAATATTTTTGTTCCATGACCTAATACTATGTTTTACATTCATGGTGACATTTGTTCAAGTAATTGGGGAAAAAATCCACTTATTTTCCTGATTACAAAATGACACATACTAACTCACGTTGTAATTTTTTTCCAAAAGTTAATTTTAGTTAATTTTCTTCATGGTCAGTAAGTAGTAAACTGTTGAGTAAAGCACATGTACAAATCATCTGTGGAAGGAAAAACAATGAATTCAACTAGTGGGTGAGTGAGAAGGAGGGGAGGTTTCATGGGACAAGATTGTTTGTGTTCTGAACAAAAGCTTTTAGTGAGGGAACTTGTTGATTTACGTGACTAAACTCAGGGTTTCCTTGGAAATGTTAATAGCAGTGTGTCTAAATTTTGTTTTGAGAACATTTAGTTGAGAAAGCGTTGAAGTAATTTCTATAATTAACAAAATTTATGTGCTAATAGTTTAACATTAACTGTGAAATTCAAGGTAGAAAATAGATTGCATGCTTATTTCTTCCAAGATAAAAACAACCATTAAATACAGTTTTATGTGCAAGAAAAAATCCAAATTGCTCTACCTTTTATAATGCATAGTTACATTAAAAAGTATAATCTAATCTTATCTAATTCTGAGCATAAAGCTTTGGAACAAATATTTTTACTGAATAAAAACACAAAAACACAAACAGGATTCATTTTTCTTATGGCTGTGTGACTGCCCAAAAGATGCCCTCATCACCATCATTAGGAGTTGCCCTTCCATAATTTCTCCCCCTTAAAATGTTGGGGTTCCAGATGAAATATTGGAAGATAAAATAAGAGTAATGATGGATAAAGGCAGAAATAATGGAACAGCATTATATATGTGTGTGCATATATATGTATGTATGTGGTTTATATATGTGTGTGTGTGTGTCAATACATACCTGGATTGCAACATATACCTGGATTGTCCTCATTGTTCCCTCTTTAGAGATTCAGACTCATCCTTATCAGTCAGCTCAAGATGATCTTCTCAGAGAAGCCTTCCCTAATTCCCTTCTTGTGGATTGAATTGTGAGATATGTTGAAGTTCTAACCCCCTAATGAAAGTGAGATTTGGAGACATAAAGACACACAAGGAAGAATATCATATGATGATGGAGGAAGAGATTGGAGTGATGGAGCTATAAGCCAAGGAGTATCAACGATTGCTGGCAACCTCCAGAAGGCAGGAAGAAGCAGAGAAGGACTTTTCCCAGACTCTAAAGAGGGCATATGGTCCTGCCACTACTTTGATTTCAGACTTTCAGCCTCCAGAACTATGAGAGAATAAATTTATATTGTTTTAAGCCATTCACTATGTGGTTATTTCTTACAGTAGCCCTAGAAAGCTAATATACCCCAGACTAGATCTATTCTCCTATTATAAACCTCTGTGATATTTTATTCCTGATCCTTAAAGCTCTTTCAAAATTAAAGTGAGTGAATTAATGTGTAATTAGTTATAAATGTCTTTCTTGCCTGTTGGAATGTAAACAGAATATTCTGTGGACAGGGACCATGCATGTTTTGTTTACCCCTGTATCCTCAGCCCTACTACATTGCCTGGAATAAAAATTCACTCAATAGATATTTGTTAAATGCAGAAATGAACTTTTCTGCTGTGTTTCTTCTTCAGTGAATATACATAATAACTCCATGTAATTCTGAAGCCAAGTCTGTCAGTTTGTATGTCAGTTAGAAATCTTTTGGTTGTATGCAATGGAAAACAAAACATAAACAGCTAAAAAAAAATGAGTAAAAGAGTTATACACTGGCTTTATATCTTAAAAGTCTAGTGGTATAGTTAGTTCTGGATGAGGTCTGATCCAGTTGATATATTGTTTAAACAATATCACTAAGATCTGGATTTTCTCTGTCTCTGCTCTGCCTCCACTTATGTCAGCTTTATCCTTGAGAATTACATGATGACTTTCTTGCTGGTCACAAAATGCCTAAGGCTCTACAAAAAAACTGTCAGAAATGATAAATTCAGGAAAATTGCAGGATACAAAATCAACATACAAAAATCATTAGCATTTCTATATATTAATGAACTATTTCAAAAGAAAATTTAGAAAACAATCCCATTTATTAATATAATAGCAACAAAAATTAAATACTTAGGTGTAAATATAACCAAGGAGGTAAAAGGCCTTTATACTGAAAACTATAAATCGGTGAAAGAAATTGAAGAAAACACAAGTAAATGGAAGGATAACCTGTGTTCATGGATTGAAAGAATTAATATTGTGATAATATTTGATTATTTGACCTAGATATGAACCTGGGAAAATTTTGATTTATACAAAGATTGTAGTAAACAGTTACCTTAGGTTCATGATAGGCAATGGTATGCAAAAGTATAATAATAGTAGATAACATGTATTGACTACTTATAAATATATACAAAATACAAATACAATTTGAATGTCAATAATACAAAAATAATATTAAAAATGTGCACCAATTTATACTTTATTACATAAAGTTGCTTTCTGCATGTTTATAAAAAAGAAGTGAACAGGCAGAATATATATGCATATGCAACATTCTTTTAGAAGGAGTGAGAAAGAATTATTAATTTGGCATTCTTGAGTATTCTGTCTCTAAAGAGGGTTTCTCTATGGTGGAGGACTGATAGACTTCCCTACAATCTGAGTGAAATATTTTTCAAGAACATCCAATGATTTATTATTTTGTGCTCACTGAATAGATTTTTCTGATCGACTTCCTAAATGTCTGATGTATAGGAAAAGGTTTGCCCTAACTAGTGGGCAAAAGTATTGATGTGCACTCTAATTGAAATTAATAAACTGGCATTCCGGTTTTTAAGCAGTGTCTTGTGCGTTTGTGAGTTTGACAAATTTGAATCTTACCAGTTCAGGGAGAACTGATGAAACTGAATTCCTGGAGCAGTCCAATTGGGCCCAACCAAGGTGCCATGGTGGCAGCTCTCCATGTGACCCTTTTCACCTGTATGTATTGGGATAGTTAATATAAGGAAGTGAACAGGAGTAGAAGGGTAATTGTCATAAAGAAAATGAAAGAGGAAATAACACGTTATAAATAAGCTCCAACAAATAATGTTCAGGATTCCTAGTCAAGAAACTCCTCTGGAAATAGATAAATAGCACAATGCCACTATAGCACATCTGCTAGGGTATTTAGCTGTAAGGGTCTCATCTGCAAGGGCGTACAATAAGTCTTCACTTAACGGTTGTGGATAGGTGCTTGGAAACGACTTTAAGCGAAGTGACGTATAACAAAACCCATGTTACTGTAGGCTAAATGATATAAACAAGAGTTAACTTCCTAATGCATATTTCTGGTCGCAAAAACTTCACCAAACCGCGAAATAAAGACCCCAAACACCTCTAATATTAAACACTGAAATAAATGTGAGCTATACATACCTTTAAGAAAGATTAATAAAAACAAGTAAGATAATTATTTACCCAATGTCGGTTGTAGTGGCAGTGGGATAAATCAAGGGATAAATGTTTGCAAAACAAAGATTGTCAGGAGCACCTGATACCATCACAAGATTCAAAACCAATCACAAATATGGTGGGCTCGCTGAGCACTTTTGTCCTGCTTTGTTTATTGTTGTGCATTTGCACGATTATTGTAGACTTACTAATTTTTACTGTAAATTATCCGTATTAATTCCTTCATGCAGTTTCCAATCTATTTATTCCAGTTCATGGTCGCGGGTGGCCAGAGCCTCTTCTCCCAAGCAGCTCAGGGGAGAGTAGGAACCCGCCCTGGACAGGCCACCTTCCCAACGCAGGACGCACTCACAAGCACACCCAGACTCCGACCGAGACCATGTAGACACGCTGATTCACCTAACGTGCACAGCTTTAGGATGCGCGGAGAAACTGGAGTAAGGAGACCCACGCAGACATGGGAGAAGGGACTAACTCCACAGAGAGAGTGGCCCCGCCCAGGATCGATATATTTTTTTCCCCATGGAAGTTATAACAAAATGACATTGAACAAAAGGATCTTATTCGAGGACCTTCTGTGTATACAATTCGTTTTGAGTCTAAAGTTAAGGTTTTGTGTTAATTTTTCAGAAGTTAACATTTATTTACGTTCTAAGGAGGAAAACAACCCACTGTATTTAGCAAGATTTCTCAGATTTTTTTTTTTATTTCTTCTCTGCGTGCATTCCAACTTAGATGGGAAAAAAGTAAAAATAAGTAAATAAATGAATTATTTTTAAGGCTTTAAACTATTTTTCTGTAACATTCATTCAAACAGTCATGGCAAGGCTACATGGCTAAATCATTTACAGGAAACGAATGCCAATTTCTCTTTTCCTATAACATATAGATATACATCATTTATTTTAAAGATTATATAATTTTCTATTGTTATAAATATTCCAATTTATAACTATGAATAAATATATACATAATATTCATCTAGTTCCAATCACCTGTCAATAGACACTTGTGTAGTTTTCAAGATTTTGGTACTACAAAACACTACTTGGATTTGACACCCACACATGTACAGACATGAGAGTTTCTTATGGATATTTATTTAGAAGAAGTCTTGGGCTATGCTGATTGGTTAAAAATGAAAAAAGTAATATAAGAAAATGAACTTAACCTGTATTATTGACATTATAAATCTATATATTTACAGATTGGCTACATTATGGAGCAAGCTTTTCTGATTTTAACTAGAAAATAAGTATTTTTAACTGAAAGTAAGTGACTATAATTAACTATTTATAATATCACTTCTATAAGAAAATATATATCAAATTTTAAACAAAATGAAATCGAAAGACAATGTTTTGGAATGTATCGTACCTTTAAGTTGAGAATTGTTAATCTTTTCTATTTCTGCCTCCAGAATATAGTAATAACATAATAAAAGGAATAACCCTTTATTCTAGAGGGAACAACCTTTAGAAATAATGTTAACATGTGGCACATTCATCTCTAAAATCTTGTACTCAGCAAAGGTAAGCTCAAAGAGAATCCCATTTCCTAGTATGTAAGAGAATCAAAGAAAGAAGATGGGAACTATTTTTCACTAAAGCCTATAATCATTGTTCCAATTTCTGAGGCCTGAGGGTAAACTAAAAAATGTTGGATAATGGAAATTCATTATCATGACTTAGAGAAAACAAATTACTCTCCCATAAATTCTGGGTAATTTGTCTTTTTCAAACTATCTGGTAATGAATTTCCATTTGTTTACAGACTAGGTAGGAACACCTTTTCACAAATGGCCATGGAAACTTGCCATCTTTTATCTGTCACCATTTATCTGAAGATTGGGTGGAC
The DNA here is from genome assembly GCA_963574435.1 of Cheirogaleus major. Lineage (NCBI taxonomy): Eukaryota > Metazoa > Chordata > Mammalia > Primates > Cheirogaleidae > Cheirogaleus > Cheirogaleus major. Next base: position 9,999 of record CAUYPO010002512.1, on the reverse strand, counting down.
CTAGAATTTTTATTTCCTTTTTGACCCCAAAGCAGACAGATAAATATGAAATTCTATATTTACTGATGGAGAAGGCATAACCATTTCTAATGGCTAATTTCATTTATTCACAACTGTACTATCACTGCATTGGTCAAGAATAACCTTAGTGGAGTTATAAGTATGTGAGGAAAATCTGAACTACTGAATTGGATATTAGCTAATAAAAAATAAAACAAAACCGCCTCCTAGTAAAAGGCTATTCTTGTTAGAAATTCTTATGCACTAGAAGGAAGACTTTTTATTCTCATATTTTCCTGAACACAGAGCTAATACATTATTAGCTCTGTATGTTTTATTTATTTTTCATAAAAGTTACGTACTGCCCGTGGGAGCTCTTTGGAGGCAATTTAGTTCATCAATTCTTATAATATGCCACTCAGAAATTTTTAAGATTCAATTTAGAGTAATTAGCTATAGTAATTTTCTAAAAGTCTAATAAATAAGTTTATTATTAGTTTTTAATAAGTGGTCTAAAACTATATCAACTTTACAAAGCTGTTTATGGTTGTAGTTTGTGAGATTCATTTAAGAGGAACAGATAAAATCCCACCTAATCTTTTGAAAAATATAAAAGTTGGAAAAGTAAATGTAACTTTTTTTAATATTACTGACAATTTAAATAAAAATATCACAGGATGAAATCAAAAGATTTAAGTACAAATGTAACTTACTTTTACATCTGTTGCACTGAGTTGTCAAGGAATTTATTACTGACTTCAAATAGATATTTTTCTGCTGAATTGCATTATACTTTTATGTAGAAAAGAAGCAATGAAGCAAAGACTACTGTGTAAATAATATTAAGCTCTTCTCTAACTATGCTATTAAAATTTATACATAAATTCCAAGGTATTATAGGTTTATAAGCAAAAGCACAGAATGGGAGGGCAAAGATAAACAGAAGAGTCTCTTAGCATCCACAGACTTCTTCTAGGCCCTCCAAACTCTTCCTTCCAATGAGCTAGAATTTTTTAAAAAAGATAATTATCAAAACTACATAAAAGCAGCTATATAAATTTTAAAACACAAATCATAGTTTTGTTCTATAGTAGTGTAAAAATCAGAAATATCCTGTCAAGTAAGAAAATAAAATCACAAAAAAGATACGAATGCCTTTTCCTGGACAGTTTCACTCCCACCACTATCAAGTAATAAGTGTCCCCTTGCCTATCATTTTAATCATCTATATCTCTGTATTTCACAATTTATTTCAGAATTTTTTATCAATGCAATGATTTATCCACAATAATTGAAATGACAAAAATGTATGTGTTGTGATTTGTTGCTCTGAAGAAATTGATATTTTTATGTCTGACATCCATTAGCTATCTATTTCTTCCTATATGTTTCTCTCTTGAAAGATGGTAGAGGATAATGGTTCGGAATGTAAACTCTGGAGCCTGTGATTTAAATCTGAGATCACATTCCACTTGCATAACCTGGTGCAAGTTACTTATCTATTCTAAACCTCAGTTTCCTCATCTATAGAATGGGAATGATATTAGTACTTATTGCCTACATATTTTTTCCTGAGGATTAAATGTAATAATATATGTAAAATGCTTAGGAAAAAATGATACACACTATAAAAGTGTTTGCTATTGTCATTTATGTGTTTAAATGTAGACTATGAAATTTATTTTTAAAAAGTCTAACCTCTTCAGGAAGGAAACAGAGAATTCTAAGAAAAGGAAGGAAGATGAATGAAGTAAGGTAAAGAATCATTAATTACAAGGGGAATAGATGGTTGTGACCAAGTGGCCTAGCTCAGGAATCAGTCTCTATTTTATCACAAGGATGACTTCAGCTGATCTGGATACAGATGTCTCATTCACAGGAATCTAAGTTTGTTTTAGGAACTTAGAGACAATCAGGCATAATACCAATTTCTAGGCCAGGCCTTATTTCTTTCTAACCTGCCCCTCCATGAGTTTTATTGAGTAGGCCCTTCTGTGAGGAAGCTTTCAGTCTTTCGGGACTGCACTGACTTTGTTGGTCTAATACTCAGATTTGGTATTCGGAGGCTCAACTGTTTTATATCTGTCTTGTCCACAGGTGTAAGTCACATGCTCAATACAGTCCTACCAATTTAAAAAGAAACAAAATAACCCCCCAAAAACAAAGAAAAAAACTTTTTGTTTGTTTTCCACCTCCATTCTCATTTTTTTTTTTTCTTACATAGTTTGTTTAGAATTTGGGAAGAAAGTTGAGGGATAAAATGTATTGAACTTTCTTGGATCTTAAGTCATATTCTTGTTTATTCTTTCATAAAAACACTCAAACAAGGAAGCATAATTTCTAGACAGAGCTTTTTCATAAGGAATCTTCAAACATTATGTTTTTCCAGTAATTGTTGGAGAGAGGTTCCAAGATTTTACTACACTTAAGAATAACAGACAAAAGTCACAGTTTACCAATCCCAGTGGATTCCCAAGGGAGATATAAATTCCATTTATTATATTGTAAGAGTCGGAACTCCAAGCATATAAAGGGAAAAAGGAACCTGACACTTATATGAAATTATTACCAACCCAGATTGAGTAAGAACACTTTTTAGGCACATGTATGAATGAGCACTTCATGTGCTTGGCAGATCCAATGAATAAATTGTGGAATTATGTTGGGGAGATCGCAGTAAAGAGGCTCAGAACTGGGAAACCTAGATTATAACTTTGCTTGAAGAAATGAGTAGTTTCTTCTTCTGATGTATGCTGAGAAGAGCAGATAAGGTTGTTTAATTAACATCAGCCAAAAACAGGCTGATAAGAGATGGGGAACAAACTTGTATGTACCCAAGATATCTCAAGGGGAGAGAAAATTAAACAATAGCAACATTTTGTGTATATAAATCTAAAACCACTCAATTTACCATCATGAATATTTAAATCATTGTTTTTTAGTTTTACCTTTTTCTCTTCATATATAATTTTGAGTAGAAATTGGTATATTTTAAGCATATGTGCTTCTGTAATTAAATCTTTTATTCTTATGGAAAATAAAACTACAAAGAATGAATGATGTATCATATTCTTGCCCACCTAGGTGATCTAAGTTTAATATACTGAGGGCTTATACTTATTCATACTTTCTGTGTGAAAGACATTGGTCTAAACATTTTATCTCAATTAATCCTCACAAAAATCCTTGTAGATAGTTTCTAATAGCATCCCCATTTTTCAGATGAAGAAATTCACTTTTGGAGAGGCTAAGTGACTTGCAAAGACACACTATTTTTATGCAGTGATGTTGAGTTTTGAAGAGGGCTTAGACATAGCTTTTGACCAGCAAGTGATTTGTGCTGACCAAGGGTAACTCCAAAGTATACAGATTAAAAGACAAAACCAGGAAAAAAATCTAAGGAGGGACATCAGAGGCTGCACATTTTTTGAGAAGTAGACTTCAAAGAGTTAGTTCCACCAAGAAATTAAATAAGTCACCAAGCAAACATCATCATCGTCAACAAAACAACATCAATGACTTCCAAGATGTGGGGGAATCAATATCCAGTGTGCTGCCACATATTATCTAAATGTCAAGTTTTCAACAAAAATATTACCATACATGCAAAGAAATATGAAAATGTGACCCATATATAAGGGAAGAAAAGCGGGTCATAGAAACTGCTTATGAAAGGGCCCAGATGTTGAGCATAGGAAAGACCTTAAAGCAGCTATTATAAGTATGTTCAAATAAATAAGAAAACTCTGACAAAAAAATTAAAAGAAGATATGGTGACAATGTGCCATCAGAGACTATCAATACAAATTCTTTAAAAGAAACAGTGGAAATTCTTAAATTGGACAGTATAATAACCAAAGGAAAATTGAAGAGTAGATTTGAGCTTGTAGAAGAAATAACCAATGAAGTTGAAAGTAGATCAATGGAGATTTGCAATGTAATAATAGAGAGAAAGAAGAATGAAGAAAAGTGATCAGAGCCTCAAAGAAATATGGGACATTATTAAATGCACCAACACACATATAATGTGAGTAGAGGCAAGAGAAAAAGGAACAGAAAAATATTTAAAGAGATAATGGCTGAAAACTTCCAAAATTTGTTTAAAAATATTAATCTACTCATTGAAGAAGCTCAATGAACTCCAACTAGAAGAAATGCAGAAAGATCCACAGTCATGAGAATCATAGTCAAAGTGTCAAAAGGTAAAAGATAAAGAGAAATTTTTGAAAATAGTAAGAGAAAAACAATTCATCATGTAAAGGAAACCGTGATAAGATCAATTACTGATTTCTCATCAGTAATGATAAAGATGAAAAACAAATTGAATGACATAGTCAAAGAAATCAAACTACATCAGCCAACTAAGAATCTTATACCCATAATAATTATTTTTCAAAAATGATGGCAAAATAAAGTATTCCCAGACAAACAAAAGTTGAGAGGATTTCTTTCTCACATATCTGCCTCATAAGAAAAAATAGAGGAAGTTCTTTAGGATGAAAGCAAGTGATAACAGACAGTAACTTGAATCCATATGAAAACCCAAAAAGCACTGGTAAAGGTAATGATGTAGATAATTATAAAAGATGTTGTAATTTCATGTTTATTCTTCTTTGTTCTCTTTCCTGAGTTTAAAATAAATTGAATTATGTATATAATTGTATAGTTGGTCTAATAACATATAAAAGTGGAATTGATTAGACAATAATAGCACACAGTAGGCATGAAGAAACAAAAGCTGTATTCAAGTAAGAAAATTATAAGGTATAGAAACTCAATTCCATAGAAAAAAATGAAGGGAATCAGAAATAGTAAACAAAAAGTTTAATATGACCAACCCAATAAACACTTATGCCTTCTTTTCTTCTTTCAACTTCTTTTCAAAAAAATAAAATTGTATAAAGTAATAATTATAATAATAAATTGCTAGTTGTTACATATACAGATATAAAATGTACAATAACAATAGCATAAAAGGAGGGGAATATAAATGAGACCTAACAGGAGCTAAGCCAACTGTAGGTTATGACTAATTGGTAAGAATAAATGGGTAAATTATTTTACTCAACTGAATTTTAGAGGAGCGATATTCTGGGGCTGATTTAGGAGAACGGTTTCCGATTCTATCAGTACTAGCACTTTATGGTAATTTTTAGAACTTATTGTTTAAAGCACTGTCCTAAGTGCTTTTCACATATTAATTCTTCATCACAAATAGACTTTAAAAAGATCCTGTTGTTACTCACATCTTACAGGCAAGGACATTGAGACAGAGGGTGGGTGAGAAGCATGAATGGTCACACAATGAGTTAGTGGAGCTAGAATGTGAATTCAGGTGGTCAGTGGAAAGTCCATGGTCCACCATGAAGCTTTCACCACCATATTGACTCTCTCATACTGAGGGAAATGTTAGGGCCAGAGGAAGGAATGGAAAAAGTTGAAACTGGAACTAATGAGGTTGTGATCATATGTTGGGGGTAGGGGCGAGGGAATGAATAATTATTTAGATTTAGACATTTTCAGTTTAAATTTAAGCCATATTCATAATCACAGCTTCTTAATGCATTAACTACTATTTTTCTCAAATGCAAGCAAAATGACCAGTATGTAAACTTTAGAAATTTTCAAGCAAAACACTAAAATCTCTTTCTGTGAAATGAAATAATATAATAAATTTGGTTTAGACAAATTTGGTTACCATTATACTCCCCAATGTTTTCTTTGGAGGTAAAACTGAAAGACATTGTCTTCTTAGGGAAATTATTAATAGTAAAGTTAGTTCACACTATGATATTATAAATGCCACTTTCAAGCCCTGAAACACTATTTTAGTATATTATTTTTTAAGGTAAATTTCATTGCAATAGGACAACAAATGAAACTGAAAGCTCTCTCTGGTTTTTAATTAGCACTTGTGTTTTAGCAAGCTCTTATTTCATTTAGATATTTAAGCTTAAAGCCCTAATTGAAGTTTTTTTTCTTTTTTTCTTAAACCAGAAAATAACATGCTAGAGCTCTATTAATGAAAACAGATCATAATTAAACTCACTTCTATTGATAATGGTCTACATGGGCCAAAAGTTCAGACAATATGAAAAAAAATGTATCATACATTCAGATGTTTAATTAACACTCATAACAACTATGGATATTTGCTCATATCTGTCTAGCTGAATTTTACATTTTTCAGTTCAGTGTTTGACATGATATAATCACCCCTGAGGGTTAGGGTGCTTGGACATAAAGAAAATCTTTTTCTCATAATTAGAGATAGAAAGTCTAATTGGTACATCTAATTTGACACAATACTTTTTGTATGACTATATATCACCAATGATAAGTCATTTGAAATACATATATATGAATATAAATTCTGGAAGTTATAACCAATTTTGCTCCTTCAATAAAATAGTTATCTATATTATAACCTGGTTGTTTTAATGATTGAGTTTAGAGATTTTGACTTTTTCTTTTAACCACTGATACAAATGTTTGGGCTAATAGTCATTTAACAGGTTTCCCAAATCACTATTTACCAAATTTCTAAAGTTTTTAACAAAAATATTTAATGTATTTATAATAGGTGAGTTATAGGTAAATCTTCATAAGTTATTAATTTTTCCTAAAATTATTCTCTGGATGCCCCCCAAAAAAATAAAGACCAGTGATTCTAACTACTATAACAGACTAGAAAAAGAAGTTGAAAATGTTTTTATTAGTTCATATTGGCATAAAAATAAAGACACTTCAGGAAACTTTTTAACAACAAAATTAACTCAATTACTTATTCCAAATTATAATTTTAAATTAAATTTCTTTTAGAAAATTACAGTAATAATCTATGGTAGCTTTGCTTTATTTTTAATGCATTATCTGGTGCTCAATTTCCTCTAAATATTTTCAGAAAATATTTAGAAAATACAAAAATATTTTATATCAATATTATGAAAAAACCAAACCTGAGAATCATTGGTTTAGATGATTACAAACCATAAACAAAGAAACACACAGAACTATGGCTTTTGCATTCAGTTAACCAGAGGGAGACACATACTATAGTGGAAGACAAATCTCACTAACCTTGTTAATTGCCTTTTGCTCTTAAAACTGATATCACAGGAAAAGCTTTTATAAGAACCATCTTTAATAATATTCAGGGGTATAATTCTATAAAAAGTTTATTTAAATTTTCACCATAAGAGGAGAAATGGACACCTAACACTAAGCACTAAATAATCTTTCTCAGTTTTATGAGAAAGTAAAAACAGAAAACAAAAACACAGTCTCATGAAACATATAACAAAGTTGGCATTGCATGAGTTTACACTGTAGCTGAAGAATTATTATAGTGAAGTGAGCAATATGGATATACCATCTTAATATAAGATTTATTTTTCTCTTTTTAGTGATTTTAGCATTTGAGAGTTTAATTTCTGGTTGGAATTCATTCTGAAAAATAAAAATGGCAGCTTAGGTGCAGTGTTAAAATCTCTATTCTCTGTCCTATCCCCAAGCCACCCCCTCAAGTTAGCCTAGATCTTTGTTGAAATCACCAAAGAACTAAGTGGTTGCAGAAGACTATTTATCTGATCTATAATTAGGGCAGTGTTGCATTCTACACGACAGAAAAATGATGGCAGGTAGTGATCTTTCTTCTTGTTTTTTTCCTGTTGCTTCTGCCAATATCACCTAATTTATTTCTAATCTCTTTGTAGTGGCATGGCTTTTACTTACTGTTTTGTTTTACTGACTTATAGCATCTGTGTGTTCCTTCTCTTGGTGTGTTTTTAATATCTCTTTCATCATCAAACTTCTACAATAGAATTTTGCATATTATTGCTGTTTATTTAATCACCATAAGCCTTGGTTCACAAAATTCTCATACTGGCCACCTTACCATTGTAGAATCTGTAGATTGATTAGTTTTTATTGAGTAAGGTAATCATTTTATTTCAATTTGCAGTGACCAGGAAAGGATGATCTCTTGAAACAGGATATGACCATCTATGGGACTCGCTGAAACAGACATGGTCTGAATACGTATCCTGTAAGATAGGGTAAGAGTGGGGCTATGGGTGAGAACCATTTATCTTGGCTATGATAGACATTAGGATGTTAATCTATCCAGCAGAACAAGAGAATAAAAGTGGCTTTTTTGAGCTCCTAATAAATTGTGTTAAAGTCTTTGCTTGCATTACTTAATTCAATCTTCATACAAATCCTATAAAGTAGAAATTATTCTTCATATTTTACAGATGAGGAAACTGAAGATCAGAAAAGTTGCCCAAAGTCATACAGCTATCAAAAGTTAGAAATATCAAGATTCATATTTAATCTTTATATCTTAATTCTTTTCTCTTGCTTATAACAGAATATCTGAAACTTGGAAATTCATAAAGAAAAGAAGTTTATTTATTACAGTGATGAAGGCCAAGAAGTCAAAAGTCCAGGAGACTGATCTGGTGAGAGCCTTCTTGCTGGTGGGGACTCTGCAGAGTCTCAAGGTGACACAGGGCATTGGATGGCAAGAGGGCTAATATGCTAGCTCAGGCCTCTTTCTCTTCATATAAATCCATCCCACTCCAGTGAGAACCCATTAATCCACCTGCCCATTAATCCATTAATCTATGGATGGATTATTCCATTCACCTGGGCAGAACCCTCATCTCTTAAAGGCTCCATCTCTCCATACTGCCTCATTAGAGATTAAATTTCAACATGAGTTTATATAGGGGACAAATAGTCAAAACATATACCCTATATCCAAAGGCTTCCTCTTCTTACCATATTCCTCAATACAAGCAGATATATTACCTTCTAGAATTTAGAATTTAACAAGATTCTTCTGTTGATAAAACCAATTAAAATGAAATGTCCATGATACCTGGAAAAGTGTAAGTTTCACAATTATACAAGAAGAGGATTCAGTATAGAACACGGATTTTTCTCTGGAATACAATTTCCTCAAGTATATATTAATAGTTAGTTACTAGCATGACATCAACTATACACAGTGGCCCGGGAGCCATCTGAAAATGGATGTTAATTATAAAACACTATTTAAATACATTAAATGCATTATTTTCCTACTGTTATCACTAAAGGAATTTCTAGAAATATATAGTAATAAGTATTGTATCAATTGACATCCAAAATCAGGCATATATGAATGGTTCTTAAGCTAGTGACACTAGGTACCTTGAAGTATATCACAAAGCATTTTATAGAGTTACAAACTTTTAGAGAATTTTTGAAAAATAAAATAAAACTATCACAATTTTAACACAAAAATAATGCATTTTATATTTTGGCATAATTTATTTTTGTATTTTATATACACAAACATATTTTCTTTCTTTTTATTTTTCTTTCACAAAATTAGGATTCTACTCTAATATTTTGAATCTTGTTGTTAATACTTAACTCATCTTTAGCATTTTTTATGTCCTTAAGTACTTTTCAAAAGCATCAATTTAATGACTGCATAACATTCACGTGTATGAGCTGGATTATATTACATTAAAACAACAGAGAAGTTCATAAATTTCAATATCTTTATGCAGAAGTCATGTAATTTTTCTTCACATTATTCCAATTTTAGTGTGTATGTCTGATAAATACACTCTCACAAGGATTTTCTTTAATCTTTTACAGATATCCAAAGATTAACTCTGACTGCAACATTTGGGGTCTTTTTTTATTTCAGCATATTATAGGGGTACAAACGTTAAGGTTATGTACATTGCCTTTGCAGCCCCTCCTCCCTCGAATCAGAGCTTCAAGCATGTCCATCCCCTAGACGGTGAGCATCACACTCACCATGTATGTAAATACCCATCCCTTCCTCCCCCGTCCACCTGCCCGACACCCGATAATTTTTTTTTAATTTTTTAATATTTTGGTTACATTTTATATCTTTGCCTCTCCCTAGCAAGGGTTAGAGGTACGCCCTTCCCCTCCACAATGCTCACCACATCCCTCAGATGTGGGACTACCCCC
>CAUYPO010002511.1:0-27018 GCA_963574435.1 Cheirogaleus major | reverse complement strand
CTGAGCAAGAGTGAGACCCCATCTCTGATGAAAATAGAAACAAATTAATTGGCCAACTAAAAATATATAGAAAAAAATTAGCTGGGCATGGTGGCACATGCCTGTAGTCCCAGCTAGTTGGGAGGTCGAGGCAGGAGATCGCTTGAGCCCAGGAGTTTGAGGTTGCTGTGAGCTGGGCTGATGCCACGGCACTCTAGCCCAGGCAACAGAGTGCGACTCTGCCTCAAAAAAAAAAAATAAAAATAACCCCAAAGGCCACGGCTGATCTCTGCAGGCGTGTTCTGAGTCCTCGGAGGCAAGGCCAATGGACAAGGACCCACTATAGCAACGCATAGTGTTGCCACCTGCTTGGGGTGGCCCCAGGACTCAGCAGGGAGCCCCACACCACCCAGAACCCCCAGCCACCCCCACCTGGGTGGTACCTGGCGGAAGCTGCGGAAGGAGTACACGTGGTAGAGCACGGGGATGAGCCCACGGGAGCCCGGGGGCTGGGTCGGGCTGCGAGGCATCTGCACGGCCTGCACCAGCAGCTCCGCCAGCTGCTTGCCCAGCTGCAGCAGCACCGGCACCGGCCAGGGCTTCTCTTGTGGCGCTTCCGGTGGCCCCAGCGCCTCCCAGTACTGCCGCGGCAAGCTGGGCTCGGCCACCTGCAGGGAAAGGTCAGTTGGGAGGGGGCTGGGGCTTTAGCACCGGACAGCTCCCACCCCGCCCAGCTGGTCGGGCAACTGTGGCCCCCGTTCTACAGACAGAACAGGCTGGGACGGAAGGGGGCAGAGCCGGGGCACAAATGGCCTGATCCAGGGAGGGAGGGCACCCACTCTGCTGCATGGCCCCATGGCCAGGGCCTCAGTTTCCCCACCAGGAAACCCGCCTGGCTCCCCAGCCCCTTAGCTGGTGCTCACCTGGGTGTCGGAGGCCAGCAGGTGCAGATACTGTGTGTACCGCCGCTCCAGCGCCTGCGCCTGGTTGTTGAGCAGCTTCTTCTGCACCATGTGCCGGCTGAAGGTCCGCCGGCCCAGCTCATGGGCCACAGCGATCAGGGACTCGCCCTGGGCGGGCAGTGCCTGCAGGGTCTGGGGGAGGCAGCTGTGAGCCCACCACCTGCACCCCCCACCCCACTCCTGTCCCCAGGCCGTGCCCGCTGAAAGCCAGGCCCACCTGCATGAGCAGCCGCACAAACTCGCGCTCGCTGAGCAGGCACAGGAAGGGGTAGAGCGTGGGGCGGCCCTGGTGGGCCTGGCGGGCCAGGCTGGCCTTGGTCTCCTGCAGTGCTTGGTGCAGTGCCGCCTCCCACTGATTGCGCAGGTTCTTCAGGGTGTTCCGCTGCGGGGGGAAGGGTGCAGGACGTGGGCATGGTCACCACGGCAGCAGCCACAGGACCCTAGCCCACAGGCCCCAGGAGTCCTGCCCCGGTGGCATCACCCTACAGAGACCTTGTGGGGACCTCAGTGTGTTTGAGGAGGCCGAGGGCCCACCCTCAGGGCCCCACCAGTCTCTCCAGAGCCCCAGCTTGGTGAGACCCCAGGACCCTGTCCCTTGCCACATGCCCAGACCAGAGGACGGCCCATTCAGCGTGGCGCAGGTCTGAGCCCCTCACCGCGTGCACGGTCTCCTTGGTCAGCACCGCAGCCTTCTCCACGGACTCCACGTAGACATTGCTGGTCAGCTCCGCGCAGAGCTGCTGCTGGAAGAGGTCCTGCAGGGTCTTCAGGGGCAGGTGCAGCTTGGGGTAGGACACGGGGCCGTCCTGGGGGAAGAGCTGGGTGATGAGGGCCCGGGCGCCTGACCGAGGGAGGCCTGTGACCTGTGTCCTCTGCCTGGCACCTAGGACGTCCACCTGCCCTGCCCGGGAGGCCCCTGCAAGTCTCCTGAGAGTTACCTACCTCCACCGCTGACAACACAGAGAGCAGCGGCACAGTATGTGAAGCAGGTGCCACTGGTGACAAAGGGACAAGGGGTGCCCATCTGGGAGGGGGACTGGACAGTGCAGGGTGGGGGCCGGCAGAGCCCAGGAGACAGTTCATGACGTCCCTGGACGTTTGCTGTTTTATTCTCAAATTTGGAACCGTGTGAATGTGTGACCAGGTGAAAAATAGACAACAGATAAATTAAAAATAGCAACTAAACCCAACACTTTGAGAACTGAAAACATATATCTGCACAAAATCTTGTACACAAATGTTCACAGCAGCATCGTTCAGAGTAGCTGAAAGGTAGAAACCGCTCAAATGCCCATCGATGGATTAATGGACAGTGTGGTCCACCCACACGTGGAACATCACTCAGCCACGAAAAGGGACGAGGCTCTGACACAGGCCACAGCATGGATGGGCCTTGAGGACATTGTGCTCAGTGAGAGACGCCAGACACAGAAGGACACAAAGTGTGAGACTCCATTTGTGAGAAATGTCCAGAACAGGCAGATCCACAGAGACGGGACATGGATTCGTGGTTGTGAGGGGCTGGGGAGTGACTGCTGATAGGGATGGGGTTGCTTTTTCGGGTGATGAGAATGTTCCAGAAAGAGATGGTGGTGGTGGTTGCACAACTCTGAATATACTAAAAACACTGAATGACTCTACAAGGGTGAATTTTGTGGCAGGTGAATTACATCTCAGTAAAAGACAAACCCAAGGCATCTCCCAGGTGGCTCTGCCCACCCCTCACACTCCCCTCCTGTCCTAGGAGGTAGGGTCCCGCCACCCCCCCCCCACGCCCTGTCCCCTCCAAGCCTTTGAGGGCCTCATCCTTCTGGCACCTGCCACCCCCACGCCAAGACCCCCACGCCAAGGCCCTCCTGCGCCCTGCAGGGCAAGGCACTTCCAGCTCCGCTGTTCCATCTTCTCAGAGCAGGAAGGGAGGGATCAGAGCCTGCGTCACAGCCAGCAGGTGTCGAGCTGAGGCTCCCGGGACAAGCACAGCACTGCTAAAGGGCGGAGACACCTGCCCGTTGGTGCCAGGCCCCACTCACCTTGGCGTAGACCTCCCTGAGCAGCTTCGAGGTGTTGACTGGGGGCGGGGGCGGCGGCAGTGGCCTGAAGGTAGGCCGAGCCTTGACTATGGCCCTCAGGAGCGCGGCCCGCTCCTCCTCAGACAGGGGCACGGCCGTGAAGAGGTCCTGCAGCTGCAGCCTGTCCCGGGCCATCTGCTGCAGACACCTGCGGGGCAGCCCCAGACTCAGGCCCCACACAGCCCACCCTGAGGACACTTCCAGGCAGGACTCGGTGCGGCTATCATGTCCTCCGGGGGTCCCAGTCCACAGCCAGGGCCGGGGGCCGCCCAACACCACCTACCTTTGGATGGTCCTGGCATCCTGGTCCAGCCGCCCCATGCACTGCAGGGCGGCTGCGTAGGACAGCAGGTCCGGAGTGAAGCCAGCATCTTTCACCATGAGGAACACGTACACCAACTCCTTGAAGGAGCCCTGGGGAAGCAAGCCGGGGTGAGGGTCTGGGGGCCACCCTGGCCGCCCTATACCCTCTGCTCCCTCGAGACCCCTTCTCGGCAGCCGGCAGCTCGGGGAGGGGAGTGGGCTATGGCGTCACCAGCCGTGAGTGGCTGGTTGGGCAGACGGAGACTGGTCTACCTGTTTCTGTGCGCAGGCTCAACCTGCAGAGAAGGGCAGGGCTGTGGGGGGCTTGTCAATATTTAAAAATTTTTTATTTTGTGTATATAAACATGCGGTATTTTGGGGCTGCTAAAAATTGACCCCTCTTTCAAGTCCGCCAATTTTGTCAACCTTTTCACAGGACTGACTTGGTTTTGTTGATTCTATGTTTCAATCTTTATTACTTCCTTTTGTCTGCTTCCTTTGGGTTTAGTGATAGCTTCTTTCTAGTTTCCTGAGGTAGAAAGGTTATGCATTGGATTTGGGATGTTCACCTTTCTTAATGTAGCTGTTACAGCTATAAATTTTCCTCTGAGCACTGCTTTAGCTGCATCCCAGAACTTCTGGTGGGTGGTGTTTTAATTTTCATTCATCTCCAAGTATTTTTTAATTTTCCTTGCAATTTTTTCTTTGACCCATTGGCTGCTTAACAGTGCTGATCTGTAGCCTAAGCAAGAGCAAGACCCCATCTCTACTAAAAAAAGAAAAAAATGAGCCAGGTGCAGTGGCACACACCTATAGTCCCAGCTACCCTCGCTTGAGGCTGAGGTAGGAGGATCACTTGAGCCCAGGAGTTGGAGGCTGCAGTGAGCTGTGATGACACCACTGTGCTCTACCCTGGGTGACAGAGCAAGACTCTGTCTCAAAAAAAAAAAAAAAAAAAAGAGTGCTGGTTTGTAACTGTAACAGACCTTTTCGAAGGGAAGAAAAATTCCCCAACATCCTCCCACCCTATGGTCCACCAGCCCTAATTTGAGAAAGGCTGTCACATGAGGTGACCATAGTGCCAGAGACCTGGGTTTAGGGTAGTTGTCTGAATGACCTCAGCCGGGCTGACCAGCAGTCACTAGCCACGCAGAGTTGTTTAATTTGAATTTAAATGATCAGTTCTCCCGTCACACCAGCCTCATTCCAAGTGCTCACAGGTGCACCTGGCTGGTACCAAAGACCAAACATTTCCAACACTGCAGAATGTTCTATGGAAGGGGCTGGTTAGAATACGTGTCTACCCTACCTACCATTTATATTTGGTTTTTTAAGTAATATCAGCAATAAGATGAAAACACACATTCTAAAACATCATACACTTTCTCAGCCCCTCTCCTAAACACATCCATGGAGTTTGGGGAGCCCTAAATTAGGTCTCCCCCCCCCGAAGAATCCAGCAATCTCCCCATTTTATGGATGAGAAAACCGGGGCTCAGGGGAGAGGTGACTGGCTGTGACCACACAGGGAGCCAGTAGCAGAGACAGACTCAGACTCCCGTCCGGCTGCCAAGCCTCACCCCACATGTCAGCCACCAAAAAGAACAATTCCTTAAGAAGCCAACGGTGGCCATGAAGAGCATGCGATTCAGCACAGTACACGACACGGGTTCACCAGTGTCCCCCTGAAACTCACGCTCACTGGTAATCGTGGAACGTGGTCTCATTTGGAAGGATGTTAGCTAAGGTGGGCTCATACTGGATGAGGTGGGCTCTACTCCATGACCAGTGTCCTTGTACGGAGGGAGGACACCCAGACGTGCAGGGAAGACGCCAAGTGAAGACAGAGGCAGAGATCGAAGGGACTTGTGAACAAGCCCAGGGACTGCGAGGAGTGCCCGCCACCCCAGAAGCTAGAGGGCCAGGAAGGACCCTACCCCTGGAGCCTTTGGAGGGAGCAGGTGCTGTCCTCACCTGGATGTCACATTTCTGGGCCCCAGAACTAAAAGTGAATAGTTTCTGTTTTTCTAAGCTACCAAGTTTTTGACATTTTGTTAGAGCCCCAGGAAACTCACACGGGGGCTGATCACAAAAACCTCCTGTGATAATGGGCTCTTCACTGAGGGAATTTAGAGGGTTTGTGCCCTGGGATGGGAAAAGACACAACTGTTATGCTTAGCATTCCTGGACTACAGTGCATGCCCAGCAACGACGAACACAGGGAACAAACTACCTCACGTTAAGGGTCGTTAACTACAGACTTAGAATTTACAGGAGTTACTATAGCTGCTCCTGGACCTCGTTGTTTAATGCTTTAATACAGCAGCACATAAAATCTTGTCGGGAATTTATCTTAATATTTTGATAACTATATTTTAATAATCAGCTTCCTTTGTTTACCTAAATATTAAACAAGCTTCTACTGCTGTTTCTCAAATTAGAGCTTCAGGATCATGGGGTGGGAGAATGTTGAGGATTATTTTCTCCCTTGGAAGGGGGTGTAAACAACATTCTCCTGAACAACCAATGAGTCAAAGAAGAATTTGCAAGGGAAATCAGAAAATACTCTAGATGGGCCAGGTGTGGTGGCTCATGCCTGTAATACTAGCACTTTGGGAGGACCAGGCAGGAGGATCACTCAAGGTCAGAAGTTCAAGAAAATACTTTAGATGAATAAAACCGCAAAGACCTGGGTGGGATGCAGCTAAAGCAGTGTTCAGAGGAAAACTGATAGCCGTAAACACCTACATTAACAAAAAAAGGATCTCAAGGCCAGGCGTGGTGGCTCATGCCTGTAATCCTGGTACTTTGGGAGGCTGAGGAGGGAGGATCGTTCAAGGTCAGGAGTCTGAAACCAGCCTGAGCAAGACCCCGTTTCTACTAAAAATAGAAAAAATTAATAGGCCAACTAAAAATATATAGAAAAAATTAGCCGGGCATGGTAGCTCATGCCTGTAGTCCCAGCTACTCAGGAGACTAAAGCAGTAGGATTGTTTGAGCCCAGGAGTTTGAGGTTGCTGTGAGCTAGGCTGATGCCACGGCACTCTAGCCTGGGGAACAGAGTGGGACTCTGTCTCTGAAAAAAAAAAAAAAAAAAAAAAAAGTATGTCCAAACAATAGCCTAACCTTCCACCTTCAGGAACTAGAAAAAGAAGTGCAAACTAGACCTAAAGCACTAAAGTCATCTTCCCAAGGAGGGGTCTGTAGGCTGCCCTAGAATCCAAAAGTACCCCTTGGCCAGGGAGCTTCAGAAGCCCTTTGGAGAAAGGCCAGAAGGAACGTACTAAAAAAGGTTAGCGGAATTTCTCCCTTCTTTTATGGTCACTTTCAAAACATCCTTTGAGGGTAGCATGTGATTTCTATTTGAAAAGCCTAAAAGAATTATTAAAATAAAAAACGAAGGACTATAACTTCAGGACTATTAGACAAGGGTTCAAATCTAAGTGAGGACAAGTTCCTGTCTCTGGGCCCCAGCTTCCCCCTTCGACTGAAAGGGCCGTGGCCCTCAGGGTGGCCCGTTCCCCCGGCTGCTCTCACCTGTCGAGCCCAGCCGAGCATGACGGTGTTGTACATGGCGAGCGTGAGCAGCTGCTGCTTGCGGGCATTGCCGTGGTGGGCCACCAGCACGTGGTGGGCAAGGCGCAGGTGGTCGGTGAGCAGGCAGCACTCGAAGAAGGCCAGGAGCGTCTGCTGCTGACCGGTGAGCTGCGCCGCCACCTCCCTGTCCGCCAGGGCCTGCTCATTTTTGAGGCTCAGCTTCCGAAAGGCCTCCTGCAGCGCCTGGGCCAGCTGCTCCTTTGAGGGGTTCTCAGGGGTCCCCTGCGCCCAGCACTGCAGGGAGTCAGCCAGCTTTCTGCTCACCAGCTGGGGCTCTGTCCGCAGGGGCTTGGGCTTCAGCTTCTGGGCCAGCTTCTGGGCCACCCTCTGGGCCCGCACCTGCAGCTTCACCTCCAGCCGCTGCTTGCGCTTCTGCTGGGTCTGCTTCTCCTTGTCCAGTTTCTCTGCCCAGCGGCCAGAGGGCTGAGGGGCAGCACCCTTGGCCCCCACCTGGGCCTTCCTGGGTGGCTGGAAGCTGCCACCCCCACCGCCATGTTCTGGGAGCCGAGCCACATCCACCTTGTTGACGGTCACCTCCGACACACTCTCAGCCTGTAGCTGTCGTACCCGCGCCTCGAGCACTGTGCGGGGGCAAAGGGTGAGGGTGTCAGAGGGACCCTGTCCAAGCACCAATCTCTGCAGACCCTGTGCTGGGCAGGGAGGTGGAGGCAGCTGATCTTCCCCGGTCGTGAGGCCTCAACCCCACAGATCTGCTGGCAACTGCCTAGCATGCCTCCCCGCTGGCTGCTGCCCTGCCGCCTTCTGTGCACTCCACCCATGTCTCTCAACACTCAGCATCTCACACAAGTTCTGGTGTCCCCAAAACCTGCTCCCCCAAGTCTCCCCCATCACTGGCTGCTCTGTCCACCCGGTGCTCAGGCCGAGAGCCCTGGGGTGGCCAATAACTCTCCCTCCCTCCATATCTCCCCTGTCCCCACAAGCTCTGGGCTCCACCTTCAAAATCCATCCAGGTGACCTAACACCTCCGCACCCTCACCTCCCCCTGTTCTCCTGCTCGCTGGTGCCAGCCCTCTTGTCTTCACGGTCCCACCTCAGGGCCTTTATACGTGCCACCCTGACCGTGCACTGCCGATTTCCAATCTCAACGAGCACCTGAGAGCTCACAGCCCTCCCTCCTGCCTCCTTCCTGTTCGGCACTCCCTGGGGCGACAGAGGCCACTCCACATACGCTTGACTCTGGGTATTCACGTTGGTTATGATCTACAAAGTCACTGCTGACACGGAGTCAGTGCAAACTGAACCCTGCTCCTAAGGGAAATACAGGGTTAAGGCCCTGTGGCCTCCAGTCATGTTTTTCTCAACCAATCAGTACGTAACTCTGTTTCATGTGTTTTTGTCGACACCTTATTGAAAACCTACAGCTCATTTATACCATCGAACTCACGGCCCGCAGCTCACTCAGGCCTGAGTGAAGCTCACCTAAGGGGCATCACTGCCCTACACACGGGGCCACTTCAAACAGCAAAGTCACCAACCAAAAAAAAACACAAAGATGGGAAAAGCAGGGCACTAAGCGAACCACAGAAAGGACCCTTGTTCGTGGGATGAGCTAAAGAGAAGGGAAGGCATCAGGACATCAAGCTGGGCATTGTGGTCACACCTATGGTCCCAGCTATTCGGGAGGTTGAGGTAGGAAGATCACTTGAGCCCATGGGGTTGGGGGCTGCAGTGGGCCATGATGATGCCATTGCACTCCAGCCTGGGTGACAGAACCAGACTGTCTCTAAAATAATTAATTAATTAATAAAAAAAGAACTAGGTGGGCAAGAGAGAAAGCAAGGTTACCGCTGAAGCTGGTTGTTCACTGTATTTGTAGCTTTACTTTCATCCTTTTTAAAAGCTCTCCTCCTCCCCCCTACCCTCCCTGCCAGCTGTGGGACACATTGGGGGGGGGTGAGCCAGAGACATGGTCACGGTGGGGGGAAGCACAGAGATGCCCCCACCTCCCTACGACGCCACCAGCCAGGCCAGGCTGGAGGTCTGGGACCGCTCGCGCCTGGGCCATCCTTCCCAAGTAACATGGTCTGCTGGACTCCATCAGGTGCCCAACTCGAGAACTGAGACAGGAAAACATGTCAGTTTGGGGTTCAAATCCTGGCTCTGCATGTACGGCCTGTCACAGCCTTGGGAGTCTCTCCAGGCAGAAATGTGGGTCTCATAGTTCCCCCTGGGAATAGGGAGCAGCTGGTGGGTTCTGGGAAGGGGGGATTAGGAGAGCTCCCAGAGCCCCCCGCCACGGGACTAGGGCCCAGCAGCTGTGCAGGGGACATGGAACCGGCTGAGCAACACCACACGGTCCCTGTCATCCCTTCAGCCGCTCCTCGGAACCACTAGAGAGGTGGGCACTGCTGATGCCCTGTCTTAGGGTCCCAGCCTCAGTTTCCTCTCCACACCACAGGAAGCTGCTCCCTTCTCTCGGGGTCAACGGCGGAGGTGGGGGGGGTCTGGCTCACCCTCCAGCAGCTCTGCATGGCCCCAGTCCTTCCGGAGGTCTTGCTCACGGGGGCTGGCGGAGGAGCTCCTCCTGGGGCCCAGGCTAACACCGGGGGTCCCTGTGGGAGAGATGAGGGAGGCTGAAGGGGGCGGGCGGCAGCGGGGCTGAGGGTCGAAATCGCAGGGTCAAAGGGCAAAGAAGCCCTAACTTCAGCGGAAACTCCGTTGTCCTGGGCCTTTCATCGGAAAGAAACCAACAGATCAAAGGGGAAAGGGGCGCCACATGCCGCGATAATTAAGGCGCAGGGTCCAGGATAACTAAAGGGCAGAGAGTTCAAAGGTCAAGAGCCCTAAATCCCAAACATGAGATCAGGACACAATCTCTAAGAAACCAAGAGTCAAAGGTCAAAGTGTCCTGTCGACTCCGCCAGGAGAGAAGGGCAAAGGCGAGTGAAAAGCGGGGCCGCGCCAGTAGGGTCCTCAGAGCTATAAAGGGCAAAGGTCGGGGGTAGCTGGATCTCAGGGGCGCCAAGAGCTAAAGGTCACGGCCTCGGGGGGAGGAGCGGCGGCCGCGACGTCGTCCCCGGGCCGCCCCCAACGTTACCTTCCTCAGCCGGGAGGCCGCGGCGGCCGCAGGACCGCAGGACTCTCCCGAGCCCCGCAGCGCCGCAGCCCCAGCGCAGCGCCGACATGCCGCACGCGGACCCCTGCGCCGCCGCCACAGCGCGCTCAGTCTGCGCCTGCGCTCGCGCCGCCTGCCGGGAGTTGTAGTTCCCCGGCCGAAGGCGCATGCGAAGGGACGTCCCTGCCGGAAGTGCGCCTCCGGAACCACAATTCCCAGGGGGCAGCGGGACACGGGAGGCTGCAGGGCATGCGCCGGTGGAGCCATCTGATTGGCTCTTCTTTCAGTCCAAGGAGGGGCGGGACAGAGCAACACAACAACTCGTGCTGACTCGAAGGCGGTCTTTGGGAGGACCTGGAACCTGGAATTTTTTTTTTTGAGACAGAGTCTCACTCTCTTGCCTAGGCTAGAATGCCCTGGCATCAGCCTAGCTCACAGCAACCTCAAACTCCTGGAATCAAGCGATCCTCCTGCCTCAGCCTCCCAGGTAGCTGGGACTACAGGCACGTCCCACCATGCCTGGCTAATTTTTTCTATTTTTAGTTGTTTTGGCTAATTTCTTTCTATTTATAGTAGAGACGGGATCTCGGTCTTGCTCAGGCTGGTCTCGAACTCCTGAGCTCAAGCAATCCTCCTGCCTCGGCCTCCCAGAGTGTGGAATTTTTTTTTGAGGAATATTCACCTAATAATTCACAGCGTTCTGCAATTTAGAGATTCCTGTCTACAGTCTTCATTGATCGAATGACAACTTTGGGGTGGAAACAATTACTACCACCAGTTTATTGTGGGGGAAGCGGAGGGTCAGAGAGGTCAACGGAGTTGCTGAAAGACACACAGCATGGTACTAGGGAGATTGTAAGGAAAGCCCAAATCTGTGTGACTCCCAGCAGAAAAGCCAAGGGGATCTGGGGGGCCGTGTTTCCTGGACATCTTCCTCACCCACTAATTCCCAGGCCCCCCAGGACAGAGGTAGAATAGAGCAGGAAGTCTGGATCTATCTCTGGCCTCCGGGTGATTCTGCTCAGGAGCAGGCAAGGCCAGAGCTTTAGAATCAAACGTGGAAGGCATGCCCACTGACCATTCAGCTGGGGAAACTGAGGCCTGGTCTGGGACCAGCTGACACGTGACGAAGGAGATTAGGAACACCTGGGGTAACCATGCTCCAGGCAGATGTCAGGAAGTACAAAGGCCCAGAGGCAGGAACATGCGTCGGGAGAGTTGGAGGAACTTGAGCAGAGTGGGGTTGGGGAGAGGAAGCCAAGAGGAAGCTGGAGGTGCTAAGGGGTCCCCACACAAGCTGCCATCGGTACCCAAATGCTTGGACTTTGGTTTCCCCATCAGGCCGGAGAGAGGACTGGACCTGTGCTCTGGTAGGTGCAGCCACCCTGGCCTGGCGGCCTCTTAACAGCACATTCCAGACGCAGCTGCCCACGCTGGTCTGGGCACAGTGATGCCACCGGCGGGGAATGTTTTCAGCAGATAGCAGCATCCTCCCTAATCTGCCTCAGCCCACCCCAGATGCCCCCAGGGGCTGTGACCTCAGACCTGACTCACTCCTGGGGTCAGCTTCCTGGCCCCAGTGGGCTGAATCAGCTGGGCCTGGTCCCCTAAGACCTACAGACACCCCCTCAAATCCCTGCATTCTGACAGAGCCAGTAACCTGGGTGGAAACCAAGACTTCTGAATTCTTTTGCCCACCGTTCTTCATACCTGTTTCCTCTTATATTGATTTCCTGAGACATCAGACTCCCTGAACCAGAATTTCCCCAAGAACCAGGTTCCTGAAGTCATTCTCCTTTCAATTCCTGTTCAAACCTTCTGCTGATGTCCCCTGGGAAGCCTCACCTAGCGACCCCCCCCCCACTGTATTTAACGCCAGTCTCAGCCGGTGCAGTGGCTCACGCCTGTAATCCTAGCACTCTGGGAGGCCGAGGCGGGAGGATCGTTGGAGCTCAGGAGTTCAAGACCAGCCTGAGCAAGAGTGAGATCCCTGTCTCTACTAAAAATAGAAATTAGCTGGACAACTAAAAAAAAAAAAAAATATATATATATATATATATATATATATAAATTAGCCGGGCATGGTGGCACATGCCTGTAGTCCCAACTACCCGGGAGGCTGAGGCAGGAGGATCACTTGAGCCCAAGAGTTTGAGGTTGCTGTGAGCTAGGCTGACACCACGGCACTCTAGCCTGGGCAACAGAGTGAGATTCTGTCTCAAAAAAAAAAAAAATTATTAAAAAAACCCAATTAACTAGTCTAACCATCTGTGAAATAGAAAAATAAGAGGTAAAATTAAAACAATATAAAAGGCCAGGCATGGTGGCTCACGCCTGTAATCCTAGCAGTCTGGGAGGCTGAGGCGGGAGGATCGCTCAAGCTCAGGAGTTCAAAACCAGCCTGAGCAAGAGCGAGACCCCGTCTCTACTATAAATAGAAAGAAATTAATTGGCCAACTAAAAATATACATATATACAAAAATTAGCCGGGCATGGTGGCGCATGCCTGTAGTCCCAGCTACTTGGGAGGCTGAGGCAGGAGGATCGCTTGAGCCCAGGAGCTTGAGGTTGCTGTGAGCGAGGCTGATGCCACGGCACTCTAGCCCGGGCAACAGAGTGAGACTCTGTCTCAAAAAAAAAGTTTTTTTCCCCTATTCAATCCCCACTTTTTGATGAGGTTTTTGTGAGGTCTGTTAGGTGTTCCTTTTGTAACTTATTGGCTTAAAATGTACTCTCCTTTGGTGTGGTCTCTTTGGGGCCGATTGGGAGAAAGAGAAAACCAATAATGTTACTGTTTTGATACTGAATATTGACAAGTGTCTTTTTGAAATAAAGAACCAGTCCCTCCCTCCCCCGAAAAAGAATGTACTTACATGAAGCAATTTTCAGGATATTGTGTTACTGCTTTGGAAAAGTTTATGTTCACTGAGCAAAGAAAATGCATAACATTATAACATGGAAAAATGCCAGCAAATACTCATTGCCAGAGACAATTAGTAAAAATACTTGTTCACACATTATGCATGTACACTATAAAAAAAAAAACTCAGAAATACACAAAGATTTTATTTGATTGTATTATCAAGGTTAGAATCTGATTTCCCAAAGCCCACGTTATGTTCTTTCCCTTTTATTGTATGTCTATCCCTACGTTTTTTCAGGCTCATGTTATTACAGGAATTAATACAATTCACACGAATTCCTATTGAACACTTGTTCTCTCCATTTAAAATGGAGTAACATCAATGTGGTCTTCTACTTTTCAGAGTTTTAATTTCATAATCATAATTTCCTATCCTGTGATTTCCAGATCGAACAGTCATACTGTATACATTCTAACAGATACTGCTTTCCAAAAGACCTACTTTGCCTGCCAACAATAAAGAGCATGTAAATGTTACTCCTGTCCCAATAATATATTTTATAAAATTACTGAACTCCAATAAGTTTCTCTTGGTATTTCATAAGACAGGGAAAGAATGTTGGGTAAGGAGGTTGACAAAAGATGTCCTTGAAATTTGGCATAGCTTTTACCTGACAAATTTAACGAAAGAAATGCTATAGCAATTAGAAGGCCATCATATCAAAGCCTGCATGGAAAGGCAGAATCACAAACCATGATCAATTCAGAACTAAGAACATTTTTGTCAATGTAACTACATCTGACACTTTAAAAGTGTTACTGTAAATCTTGCCTTGACACTGTTGAAAATTTTAAATTGTTAAATATGCAGTGGTCTGTTATTGCAAAGTTAACAATACCTTTTCAGCCTGTCTAATAAGAGAAACATTACAAAAGATAGTTGAATTTATACTGCATACAACCAATGGAACAATAGACAGAACCACAAAAAAAAAAGAACCCAACTTCAGAACAGAGGATGGGGGAATCTCGGAGCCAAGTGCAATAATTCAAAGTACTGTGGATTTCAGTACTGAGTATACTGTGCATTTCAACTCTTGTTTCCCTGAACTATTTTCTGCAGGTTTCCCCTTTTGGATATAATTTTAAAATATTATGTTTTCTCCTTTTGATTCATTTAACACATACTGAACACACATACAAAGTGCTAATCAGTGTTAAGGTTCTGAAGATGCAGCAGAAAACAAAGATACATGTAGATTACATTCTAACAGACATCAATTTTGGCACATCCATTGTTAGAGTTTTGTAAATGCCTGAACAAACTACGGCCCGTCTACTGAAATGATAACTGTAATTGTCAAACTTCTGAATGAAGCCCTATTGCACCACTTATAAGGGTTCTCTGCTACAGTGGTCCTGGGACCACTGGAGTATGCTAAGCTATGGAAGAACTAATGACTTTAATTTAAAAATAAGTGTTTTTTTCCCTCCTATGAGACCGGATGTATAATGTATAATCTGTGATAAATTATAAGACATGAACTCAAACTGAAGTGTTTACCATGTGCTTCATCTTTTTACTATTTCTCTCCTTTGTGAACTCTCAGATGATTGTACTCATGAAGACTGAGTAAAGACTTTATGACACGAATCACATTACTAAGGTTTCCTTCAAGTGGACACTCTGATGAAGTTGAAGACTTGAGGCCTGGTTAAAGCACATACAGCCCTTCCCATACCCCCATGGTTTCTCTTCCATGTGGAGACTCTGATGCATACCAAGATTCAAGTGATCAAGCAATCCCACTACTTGGTATATATCCAAAGGAAAAGAAATCAGTATGTTGAACAGATACCACAATAGCCAAGATACAGAATCAACCTAAGTGTTGAATGAATAAAGAAAATGAGGCATACACACAAAATAAAATAGTATTTAGCCATAAAAAGAGAAACAATTCTGTCATTGGTGGCAACACAGATGAGCTTTGGAAGACATGATGTGAAGTGACTTATAAGCCAAACACAGAAAGATAAATATGGAATGTTCTCACTCATATGT
Organism: Cheirogaleus major; assembly: GCA_963574435.1. Taxonomy (NCBI): domain Eukaryota; kingdom Metazoa; phylum Chordata; class Mammalia; order Primates; family Cheirogaleidae; genus Cheirogaleus; species Cheirogaleus major. The sequence goes on along the minus strand of CAUYPO010002511.1, from coordinate 12,104 downwards.
GCAAGTTTAAAAAGTTGATCTTGTAGAAGTAGAGAGTAGAATAGTGGTTCTAGAGGTGGAAAAAGGTAGGGGGAGGGGAGACAGCCAAAGGTTGGTTAGCCAATACAAAAGGATAGCTAAACAGGAGGAATACGTTTTCTTTCTTTTTCCCTGAAATTCCTGAGCCTCAAAAAGTGTTCTACAGCACTACACGGTGACTACAGTTAACAATTTAGTGTTTATTTTCAAATAGCTAGAGGAGCAAATTATGAAGTTTCCCAACACAAAAAATAAATATTTGAAGAAATGGATATGCTAATTACACTGATGTGATCATTATACATTATGCACGTATATACAGTAATTTGATACCACATTTGTACCCCTCAAGTATGTACAATCATATATCACTTAAAAATAATGATAAAATCATATCAAGATTCAAAAGCCTCTGGTAGCGCTTCATACAGTCCACACATTTGTACTGTTTTTCTACACTGTGGTCTGTTTCTTGGTCTTCAGGGCAGTGTACAAAGATCTTCCCACAATCCTCACATCTGAATGGTTTTCCTATACAGTAGAGTCTCTTATGTCTCAAAATACTTGATTCCCAGCAAAAGTTCTCACCACACTGCTCACATTTATAGGGTCTCTCCCTCGTGTGGACCCTCTGGTGTATGTCAAGATTAAACTTACTGTTATAGCCCTTCCCACATTCCTCACATTTGTACAGCTGTTCTCCATTGTGGGTTCTCTGATGGGCATACCGATGTGAATTTGTATAAAATCCCTTCCCACACTCTTCACATTTGAATGGTTTCTCTCCAGAGTGGACTCTCTGATGAGTTTGCAGATGTGAGGCCCGATCGAATTCCTTACTACACACGTCACACTTAAAGCGTTTCTCTCCCATGTGGACTCTCTGATGAACATGAAGAGCTGAGCTATAACAGAAGCTTTTTCCACACTCATCACGTGCATCAGACTTCTCTCGCGAGTGTAATTGTTCATGAAGCTCAAAGTCAGAGACATCACTGAAAGACTGTTTACATTCATTACAGTGAAAAGGTTTCTGTTTCATGTCAATTATAGACAGTTCTGCCTCAACCTCACGAGGGAAATCACCTTGTTTGGAGAACTTAGAGTTGTTTACCACGGAGTCTAGAGACCTGGTTAAGTCACCTGCAATTTGTTCCCATATTTGCTCGCAGGACAACTCTTCATGTGGTCCTGCTTCTAGAATAGTCTCCATCTCAGTTTGGATCTTGCCTCCTATCAGAACACAGAATTAAGACACGTGAACAAATGAAACCTTTGTTCAGTGTTATCAACATTTCACACTTAGAACATGGCGTTAAACTTTAATGAATACAAGGAACATTCACTTTGTGTTTTTCAAGTGCACCATGGTCTCTGGTTTGCATGAAACCAATTTAGAACCACGGCAAGTCTCATGTAAAATGCTTGAGATATAAAAGACTTAATAGAAAAATTATTAATATGATACATATATTTAACCTGTTACTATTTCTAGTGAATTTCCTACTCAGTCTAAAATCTTACATGAAAAATTATAAAACTAATAATATATATAAAATGAAATATGAATCAAAAGGAACTTTAAGGAAAAGTAATAACATAATCAATACTTTCTGTATTTACATGTATATTGTATATCCATATAAAGAAATTAACTAAGAAAGCGGAGTGACCTTTATTCTTGACATCTAAGAGATAATCTCTAGGATCCTGAAGTGTCATGCCTGAGAAGAGTGTCTCTGTTTGCTTGGGTACAAACACTGGGTCACTCTCGATAGTGAAAAAATATGATTTAGGGTTATGGCTGGCCACTGCTTGGCAGTGGTGGGGGGTATAATCATGTGACCTAAAGGAGACTGATTTACCACATGGGCCGCAACCAGTAATGGCTATATAATGGAGCCCCAATAATTGCTCTGCATACCAGGGCCCAGGTGAGCTTTCCTGATTGGCAGTATTCTTATGTTTAAGTTAATCTTAACCCTGGGAATGTAACATATCCTAACTCTATGGGAAGAGTAAAATAGAAGGTCCTCCTCTGTACTTTCCTGGACTCTGTCTTACTTGGTTTTTCTACTGGCTAACTGTAACACGCATCTTTTGCCTGTAAAAATCTGTTACTGTGAGTATGAAAACATGCAGTGAGTTCTGAGAGTTTTTCTAGCAAATCATTGAATGTGAATGTAGTTTTGAAAAACCCCTGAATTTGCAGATAGTGTAAAGTGGAGGCAATCTTCTGGAAACTGTCCCTGTAAATGTTGTAGTTAGTTAAACTCTTCACAATGCTCAACATGAAACACCTAGGAATGTTTATATCTACATATTCAAAGTATTCATACACAGTAACTTTACATAACACGTACAAAAATACTTATCTTTCTGTGTGGATATGGACAATAACTTGGTGACCTAAAATGGGAAAGGGACAGTTATATTTTTGAAGGGACTCTGCAAGGCCATACCTCACAGGGTTACACAAAGGGGGATGGTCCTGATGAGAATATGAAAGATGTCAAGAATCACTTAGAATGGAAAGAAAGCCTACAGATATATAGTAGGCTTATAACTATTTTCAAATTGTAGACTATATACCAGTGGTGAGCTACAAAATAAAGTCAAAACCTATAATAAGCATTTAGAGAAAAGAACTAGAATAGAAATTATCACAGCCTTATGACAAGCAGTAAAGGTGCCATTACATGAAATGCCTACTAAAGTCACCCATATACATTTATACACATGAAAAATGTTTGTCTGGGTTATAATGAAAGATGTGTTTTTTACTATGGGTCACACTCATAAAACAGTCAAAACTTTGGTCAGGATATCACCAAGTCCTGAATTAAGTAAATTTTTCCAATTGAAAGACACCTTCCAAAGGTTGAATCTCAAAAAAATTAATAGGTAACTGTATACCTATTGGTGAACATCAGTACAAGGATATATGTAATACATTGTCACTTATAAGTAAGGGGTTATTCAGGAGAAGGGAGAGTCTCTTTCAGGATGTGTACATTATGAAAGGGCAGTTTCCTAATTCCAGTTCATCAGTTTAAAATATGGCACTAAATCTCCATAAAAATTAATGCAAAATTGTGTTAAATCTATATTCTTTAATATTTTTAACAATTATATTTGTATATCATAAAGATGCAGAAATACGCAGATTTTGAAGAAAGACGACCAGAAATAAAGGCAATGTTCAGCTGTGTAGCTTGTGTCACCCTCATCCTCATTCTTCCCCCTCTAGGAAAAGGTGGGAGAAACCTGGGGGTAGTGATGTGCATGTATTAATAGCTTTTAGAAAAGGCAAATGGGCTGCAGATGGGTAAATGTTTCAAAAGAAATGTAGCTGGTAGCTGGCTATTGTCTAAAACCTCAGTAAATTGAGATTTGTCCCTCCCATGTGCAGCGAAGCTGTGTGAGAAGTAGACATCAGAATCTTTGTTCAAAAAGGATTTCTTCCCAGAAACGAATATGCTCCCTATGCAAAGCTCCAGGGTTAGGCACACGGAAGGTATGTTACTCAGTATAGTCATGAAAAGAATGCTTAGAAGTTTCCATGGGATGTGGGTCAACCGCACACACATAAAACACAATCATGATAAAGGAAGCTAAGAAAGTTGACATGGGATAGACAGCAATCTAAAGACGACAAAAAAAAAATATTTTGCAACATACACTGGCCCTCTGTATCTGTGGGTTCAGCATCCGTGGTTTTGACCAACAATGGATCAAAAAATTCAGAGGAAAAATATTCCAAAAAGTTCCAAAAGGCAAAAACTTGAATTAGCTGCACTGGGAGTACTACATTGCTTCCATGTCAATGAACAATGTTGAGGCATTACATTTGGTATCACAAATAATCTATAAATGATTTGAAGTACGTAAGAGCATGTGTGTAGCGTACATGCTAATACTTCCCATATACATAATCGACTTGAGCATCCTTGCGTTTTGGTACCTGTGGGGCATCCTGGAACCAAATCCTCATGGTTATGAAGGGACGCCTATTTCATTCACTCTGGTTTGTGCATCATTTACTAGACATCGCTACGGCTCCTATAGACAGTGAAGTCCTCCGACCAATTAACTCACTCCTCAGGTTAACAAATATTTACAGATACCCGCCATGAACCAGGACTATTTTTGGCATTAAAGATATATATACAGCCATAAACAAACAGATAAACTGTCCTTTCTGGAGATGACAAGACAAAGAAGGAGGTGATCAGTAAACAAAAATATATGAGAAACAATACATGCAAGCCGTTAAGAGTAAAGATAGGATGGTATCTTAAACAGGGTGGTAGGAGACAGCCTCTTTCATGATACTAAAAGTGAGCAGAGACCTGAATAAACTAAAAGAGGGACTAGAAGGTTTTGAGGAGAAAGATGATTCCAATCAGAAAGGAGAGCAAGTAAGGGCTGTGAGGCAGAAGCTTCTGTGGCAGACAGAATAATGGCTTCTGAAAGACATCCACACTCAATCCCCAGGACACACAGGAAGGGGATTTAAGGTTGCAGATGCAATTGAGGTCACTTGTCGGCTAACCAGAAAATAGAAAGCTCATCCTGGGTTACCCGGGAGTGACCAAGACAATCGCAAGGGACCTGAAAGGTACAAGATGAAAACATAAGAAGAGTGGCAGAGGGAGCATGATTATGGGAGAATGGTCAGAGATGCAAAGTTGCTGCCTCTGAAGATGGAGGAAGGGAAACGAGAGCCAAAGAAGTGCACAGTCCCTACACAATAGTAAACCAAAGTAAAGGTTTCTCCCCAAGAGCATCTAGAAAAAAAATGAAGTCCTATAGACACCTTGACTTTTGTCCAGTGAGCTGCGTCAGACCTCAGACCTAACAAGCGGAAAGATAACAAATGTTTGTTGTTTAATAGGCTAAGTTCGTGGTAACTGGTTACCAGCGACAGGAATTACAGTGTTTTTGGCAAGAATGAGAAACAGCAGGGAGGACAATGTGGCTGGAAATGGCAAGAGTAAGAGGAATAGGACAGGAGGTGTTGCTGTCTTCATTATCCCAAATTTTTCTTCCCTTAGGAAGTAGAATGCATCTTGGTGAAACGGTTGATGCCCTGTGAACATGCAAAGTCACATCTTTAATCCCAACACATTCCAGGTGAAATCTAGGTAATATTTACTGGAAATTTAGGTTCCCACTGCACACTCAAACACCCGAGGATACACAGTAACTCCTGGGACCCAGATATTCTATTACAAAGGGTGGGAGTCCTCACCCACTGACAGCAGGTTCCTGAAGTTCTCCACCATCACATCTCGGTACAGCTTCCTCTGGGCAGGGTCCAGCAGCCCCAGCTCCTCCTCCGTGAAGACCACAGCAACGTCTTTGAATGTCACTGCCTCCTACAAGATCCAATATATGCAACCTCAGTGTCATGACCAATGATTACTGACAAAGGGGCGGCCCTGACCAGGCAGACAGGTGGGAAGTTGTTCTGGATGTTAAGAGATGTAGGTTAACTCACAGATTTCCCACTCATTCTGTCTCTATTCTGAGAACACCACACACTGATTTTCCTGAGCTCCCCCAGAAGTGCAACAACGAAGGAGAAGTCTTGGACTTTTACTTTGTGCAATCATTGAATCTACTTGTAAGCAAACCTATTGGACTCTAAATGCTGTATCCTGGGCTACATGTAATTGGATCTCAATGAATCTTGCCAACTGCCCCAGCAACATTTAGCAATTCGGTCCCAACCTTGTTTGATGACACCCAATGTCCCCCCTCTCATATCTGAACCCTGGATGCTACCAATTTTCTTTAGTATTTGTCACAGTAACAAGCTTAAGGTAACCGGGGGGCAATTTTCAGGGTGGCCTTGGACAGATTCTCTCCTTTCTTCCTTATAGTCCTTAAGAATAACCGTAGAATGTGCTAGAATTCAATATCTTTTTTTTTTTCCATATGACATAAGACAGGAAATAGAATTCAGTATCCTGACATAGAGAGGGATTGTCTGCAGCAGCCTGAGCCTTGTTCCTGTCCCTCCTAGGGAATATAGTATCTGGAGTTAGGGAGAAACTGCCCAGCAAGTCACGTAGCCCCTGAGGCATATCAGCAAGGGCAGGCTGCCCTACGGGGTGCCTCAGCTGCGGTGCAAGTACGACATGCACAGTCCATTCTCCATCTGCCCTAGGCAGCCTTCCTGAGCCTGGAGGGCCTGGCCCACAGCGGCTCCTAGATTCTTTTCTACCTTGCTGCCAATCTATAAGCAACAAATCTGCTTTGTGTAATTTGCGGTGTGAGTGTGCTCTGTCTCGCCAGACTCGCGCGAACTGGTAACCAGTGAACCTGCTCCACAGAACTGGTGCAGCAGTGATGGCCCCCAGTACTAGGCCCAGGGTAGAGATGGCAGCCGTGCGGCGCAGGGTCCTTACTAGACAACCGAGGCAGAAAGGTCTGGGCCAAGTAACCAGGGGAATAGATGCTGGCAGTGGTAGTAGCTTCAGGACGGGCACAGAGAGACTGTGTCACTGCACCACTGTAGCCCAACCCCTATCCAATAGCTGTCCATCTGCTGTTCCCACAAGGATGAGGCAGCAGAGGCCTAGAAGCATGACACCTTTGTTAGGCTCTCCCAAGCTGTGGTCACCTCAAGTAACCCAACAGAGTGTTCGATCTGCTATCCAGAACCTTGTTCTGTCACAGGCCACAGTGACCCTCTCATCCTGACAGTGGTAAACTATACCAGCATCCCCAACACCACAGTGTAAGCCAACAGAACCCAAGCCCTGGTTTTCCGAGTGAAGATCTAACACTGGCCACGTGGAAGAGACCTGGAGGTGCCCTGTGTCAACTGGGTTAAGGTGGCACAATTTCACAACCTCAACTAAGAAAGCCCCAGTGGGCTGCTATCTTGGTATATCACACTCCTTTGACTGGACTAGTGCTAGGCCCCTGCGTAAGGGCTTCATGAACCATATACGGGGGGAACTGAGCGTGCGCAACTGTGCCATGAATGAGAGTTGGCTGGTAAAATCCAATGCCCCCATGCCCACGAATCGGTCACTGAATGGTAAATGAGTGAACGGGAGACATGTCATCCAAGTTACATCTTTCCCTGTGGGCAGCCTAAGGGTAACCCAAATACACGATGGATAATGTTATGCCTGGAAAGCCAGCAAACTGTGAGATCTTGAACATTGTGTGTGCTGGGAGTGGCCCTAGATATCATCCTGGGAATGGAATGTCCCACTGAGCCAGCAGCATAAGAGGTACCCCAGAGCCACTAGGAATCTACAAGGAGGTATAAGTGGCTCTGGGTTTATGTCCCCTGTGAGACACTGGTACCAGAGAGAGGAGTAAATTTTCATGAAAAAATGGTTAAGAAACCTGTTCCTCATCATGGCAGATATTGCTTCTTCCATACTTAAGAAGAAGAGACAAAGAATTTTCTCATTCTGCCGCTCTGTAAATGTAGAAACAGACACAGTGACCGGCAAATCTTCTAGTACTACTGGACATTTTAAATGAAGGCCCCCTACTACTTTGGTCAAACTGCTGACTACATAAAGCAATAAGAAGAGACCAGTAATTACAATACATGCAAGGTATGACTGAGGCATCGAGAACACAGAATCTAGCTCTGCCTATAGGAAAACTTCAACAATATTTGCAAGAAGTAGCAGTTACAACCCATTGTGCTGTGCCTGTCGCAAAATCCTATCTACAAAACAGCCAATGTGGTACATGTCAAAAGTACCCCATACTGTTTCCAGAATTAATTTCAGGGGAAAAGGTTATATTATATATAACTGTCACTGCGGTGTTTCTTAAAATAGCAAGACTCCTAAGCCACCTAAATGTCTATAATCGTGAGGTAGTTATAAGTGTATATTAATTCAATGGGAATATGATGGAATCCTGAAAACAGAACATTATATAACAATATATAAAAACACAATTTAAGATTAGACGTATATCATCAACACAAATATAGTTACGAATGTACATGAGGAAGAACGTCAGAAGACAAAAATGGCTAATTTGTGAGCAGGGAGCTAATGAAGTGGGAGAATTGTTCATTTCTAGTCATTTTTCTACTACATAAACATTTAAAAAAATGCAAAATCTACATAAAAGGGACAAAGGAGGATGGTGGCCATGGAAGTTGGAATCCACTAAGGCGTGTATAATATCTCATCTGCCAAATCAACTAGAAATAAATAAATAAGTGACAAAGAAAGTACTTGTCACACAACAAGTCCTTAAGTGCCTATTGTTCTCCTTGAGTCTTCCCAAAATAGGGAAAAACACATGACAGTCTGTCTGAGTAGTGAGATGGAATTTTAACAGCAAGAGAGGCAAGGCTTACTCACCTTGAACGTGGTCATTTTTCTCCTACTTCTGGGTATCTGAGGAGCCCTGAATTATGCAGTTAACAGGAAGGCAGAATTATGCCTGCAAAGTGCCACAGAAGGTAGAAAAAGGGACATGAAAAGGTGGCCAGGGATACTGTAAATTAGCACATGAATGTTCACAGCAGCATTATTTATAACAACACAAAACTGCAAACAACAAAAACGTTCACCTGTGGGTAAAAGGATAGACAAATTGTGGCATATCCATGCAATGCAATGTTTTTAGAAATTAAATGAAGTACTGACTCATGCTACAACATGCATGAACCGTGAAAACATTATGCTAAGTGAAAGAAGCCACTCACAGAAAACCACAGATTGTGTGATTCCATTTACATGAAATGCCCAGTTTATATAGAGAGGAAGTAGGTTAGTGGCTGCTCCAAATTTGCAGTGAGACTGAGGTTTGTGTAGGTGGGCACAAGGAGTCCAACTACTTGTGGGAGGACAAAAATGATCTAAACTAAATTATGGGGATGATGACCCCACTCTGCAAGTTCCTAAAGATCACTGAATTGTACCCCTCAAATGGGTGAATGCTATGATATGCAAAACAGACTTCACTAAAGTTGCAAAAATAATTGTTAATCTACATGTCATTTCACTTAACAACACTTGATTCTGAGTCCATATTGACAGAATATTTACAGTTGAACAGTGAATGAATAAATCAGGGAGAAGTGGAAGCTTGTCTTTACAGCAGAATGTTAATAATGTATCTCCCCATAAGAAACTATATTTACAGAAAAAAAGGTAACTTTATAGTGGACAAATCTGAAAGACATCATTTTGGCCAAGTGAACAAAGTTGAGATCACCAATGAAGGGACACATCAACATCATTTGTCCTGTTATGTTCCAATGCAAGGAACACCTCACCACTTTTGTAGTATCCCCACCAAAAATACAAAGTCTGAACCTAAACGTGAAACATACAAGACAAACCCCAAATGAATGTCTTTCTCCAAAAAAAATTTGCCCATACTTTTCAAAAATATTGTATCAAGCATAAAAATGCAAAGGCTGTGGATCATCCCAAATTTAAAAAGACTACAGAAATCTCTTGTCGGATGGAGGGCAGGCGGGAGGGGGGAGGAAGGGTAGAGTTACATAATGTGTGCCGTGCGCGCCACCTGGGGACTGGACTGGCTTGAAGCTCTGGCATGTGGGGGGGGAGGGGTGGCAGGGGCAATGTATGTAACCCTAACAATATTTGTACCCCCATTATATGATGAAATAAAAGGAAAATTAATTAATTAAAAAAAACTTCAGCTCAATAAATATGTCAATATTTGTCCCTGTAATGACCATCTCACTTGTAAATTCTGACTCTAGGATGGACAGAAAGATGGATAGATAGATAGATAGATAGACAGACAGACAGATAGAACATGCAGGCTTGCTATGAGTTTGTCACCAGGATGGAATAAGGTGACATAGAGCTCAATATTTCTTCTAGTGCTATATTTTGCTTTGCTTCACAGAATTCTCCCTCAGGGGGAGTGATGTATTCTTTGACAATGGTTGGGGAATGGAGAGTTGAAGTCATTAAAAGAAAATTGTCATCACTCTTGCCATCCTACTACAAATAAACCCAATATCAGCCAAAATACCCTGTTTCTAATGCCGAGTTTAATCCTTAAGAGAAATACTATAAAGTACAGAGTGATAGGAAAGCCTATCATGGATACATGGTACATTAATTAAAGGTGTCTTAATATTTTAGTGGCATGGATCTTTTTGACTGAATTGTGAAGCCTTTGGATTCTTTATCTAGAATAAACTTTTAAATATATAAAACATATAGTTTTCTTTTGCAGAAACTCACAAGCTGCTTCTAAAATTCATATGGAAATGCAAGGGACCCTGAATACCCAAAACAATCTTTAAAAAGATTAACAAATTTGGAGGACTTACACTTCCAAATTTCAAAACTTACTACAAAGGTATAACAATGAGAACAGTGTGGTACTGGCATAAGGATAAACATATAGATCAATGGAATAGAACTGAAGGCCCAGGAAAAAACATTTTGCTATGGTCAATTGAGTTTTTGTCAAGGTTGCCAAGACAATTCAATGGAAAGAGACTAGTCTTTTCAACAAACAGTGCTGGGGCATCTGGATTTCCACATACAAAAGAATGAAGTAGGGTTCCTTCTTCATATCATACACAAAAACCAACTCTAAAAGGAACATAGACATAATTGTAAGAGATAAAATTCTTAGAAGAAAACCTAAGAGCAAATCTTTGTGATCATGGATTAGGCAATACTTTCACAGATATGACACCAAAAGCACAGGTGACAAAATAGATGATTCATACATTGGGATTCATCAAAATTAAAAATTTTGTGTTTTAACCCATACCATCAAAAAGATGAAGAGACAACCCACAGAATGGGACAGAATACTTGCACATCATAGATCTAACAAAGGACTGGTATCCAGAATATACAAAGAATATTAACAACTCAATAATATGAAGATAGCTCATTTTTTTAAATAGGCAAAGAATATGAAATGATATTTCTCCAAATAAGATATACAAATGGTCACTAAGCACATGATAATATACTCAACATCATTTGGCATTAGGGAAATGCAAATCAAAACTAGAATGAGATACCACTTCACACCCATTAGGATGACTATAACAAAAAACATGGACATTAACAAGTGTTGGCAAGGATGTGGAGAAATTGGAACCCTCATATATTTTTGATAGGAAAGTAGAATTGTGCAGCTTCTTTGGAAAAAAGTAGGGAAATTCCTCAAATAGTTAAACATAGAGTTACTATATGACCCAGCAATTCCACTCCTAGTATTAATACATTCATGAATTAATGGGTTAATGGATTAATGGGTTATCATGGGCATAGGACTGGTGGTTCTATAAGAAGAAAAGAGAGATCTGAGCTAGCACACTCAGCCCCCTGCCGATGTGATTCCCTGTGCCACCTTGGAACTCTGCAGAGTCCCCATCAGCAAGCAGTTCCTCACTGGATGCACTGTCTTGACCAGATGCAATATCATCGGAACTGGAACTGTAAAAAATAAATTTCTGTTCTTTATAAATAAATAAATAAATGGACAAAACTGTTCATACAGTAATTAGACAAGCTACAGAATGGGAGAAAATATTTGCAAACTATGCATCTGGAAAAAGCCTGATATCCAAAATCTACAAAGAATTCAAACAACTCAATAAGAAAAAAAACAAAAAAAACCATTAAAAAATGCACAAAAGACATGAGAATAGAGATTTTTCAAAAGAAGACATACAAATGGCCAACAAACATATGAAAAAATGTTCAACATCACTAATCATCAGAGAAATGCAAATTAAAACCACAGTGAGATACCATTTTATATCAGTCAGAATGGCCATTATTAAAAAGTCTAGGCCAGGTGCAGTGGCTCACACCTGTAATCCTAGCACTCTGGGAGGCCAAAGTGGGCAGATCCCTCAAGGTCAGGAGTTCGAAACCAGCCTGAGCAAGAGCAAGACCCTGTCTCTACTAAAAATAGAAAGAAATTAATTGGCCGACTAAAAACAAAAAACTAAAAAAAAAGTCAAAAAACAATAGATGTTGGAACAATGTGGAGAAAGAGAATGCTTACACACTGTTGGTGAGAATATAAATTAGTATAATCTCTAAGGAAAACAGTAGGGAGATTTCTCAAAG